>CM055122.1:1129991116-1130096116 GCA_029206835.1 Rana muscosa
CCTCCATCATCATCCTCCTCCTCCATCATCCTCCTCATCATCATCCACCTCATCATCATCCATCCTCCATCATCCTCCTCCTCCTCCATCATCCTCCTCCATCATCATCCTCCTCCTCCATCATCCTCCACCTCCTCCATCATCATCCTCCTCCATCATCATCCTCCTCCATCATCATCCTCCACCTCCTCCATCATCATCCTCCATCATCATCCTCCATCATCATCCTCCTCCATCATCCTCCTCCATCATCATCATCCTCCTCCATCATCATCCTCCTCCATCATCCTCCTCCTCCTCCATCATCCTCCTCCTCCATCATCATCCTCCTCCATCATCATCCTCCACCTCCATCATCATCCTCCTCCTCATCCTCCTGCTCCATCATCATCCTCCTCCTCCATCATCATCCTCCTCCTCATCCTCCTGCTCCATCATCATCCTCCTCCATCATCATCCTCCTCCATCATCATCATCCTCCATCATCCTTCATCATCATCATCCTCCTCCTCCATCATCATCCATCATCATCATCCTCCTCCTCCATCATCCTCCTCCTCCATCATCCTCCTCCATCATCATCATCCTCCTCCATCATCATCATCCTCCTCCATCATCATCCTCCATCATCTTCCTCCTCCATCATCATCCTCCTCCTCCATCATCATCCTCCTCCTCCATCATCATCCTCCTCCATCATCATTCTCCTCCATCATCATCCTCCATCATCATCATCTTCCTCCTCCTCCATCATCCTCCATCATCATCCTCCTCCTCCTCCATCATCATCCTCCTTCTCCTCCATCATCCTCCTTCTCCTCCATCATCCTCCTTCTCCTCCATCATCCTCCTTCTCCTCCATCATCCTCCTTCTCCTCCATCATCCTCATCCTCCTCCATCATCCTCATCCTCCTCCATCATCCTCATCCATCATTATCATCATCCTCCATCATCATCATCCTCCACCTCCTCCATCATCATCCTCCACCTCCATCATCATCCTCCACCTCCATCATCATCCTCCTCCATCATCATCATCCTCCATCATCATCCTCCTCCTCCATCATCATCCTCCTCCTCCATCATCATCCTCCTCCTCCATCATCATCCTCCTCCTCCATCATCATCCTCCTCCTCCTCCATCATCATCCTCCTCCTCCATCATCATCCTCCTCCTCCATCATCATCCTCCTCCTCCATCATCCTCCTCCTCCATCATCCTCCTCCTCCATCATCCTCCTCCTCCTCCATCATCCTCCTCCATCATCCTCCTCCATCATCATCATCCTCCTCCATCATCATCCTCTTCCTCCTCCTCCATCATCCTCCTCCATCATCCTCCTCCTCCTCCATCATCATCCTCCTCCTCCATCATCATCATCCTCCTCCATCATCATCATCCTCCTCCTCCATCATCATCATCCTCCTCCTCCATCATCATCCTCCTCCTCCATCATCCTCCTTCTCCTCCATCATCCTCCTTCTCCTCCATCCTCCTCCTTCTCCTCCATCATCCTCATCCTCCATCATCATCATCCTCCATCATCATCATCATCCTCCTCCATCATCATCCTCCACCTCCTCCATCATCATCCTCCACCTCCATCATCATCCTCCTCCTCCATCATCATCCTCCTCCTCCATCATCATCCTCTTCCTCCATCATCATCCTCTTCCTCCTCCTCCATCATCCTCCTCATCATCATCCATCCTCCATCATCCTCCTCCTCCATCATCATCATCCTCCTCCATCATCATCCTCCTCCATCATCATCCTCCTCCATCATCATCCTCCTCCATCATCATCCTCCTCCATCATCATCATCATCCTCCTCCTCCATCATCATCATCATCCTCCTCCATCATCATCCTCCTCCATCATCTCCTCCTCCATCATCATCATCCTCCTCCATCATCATCCTCCTCCATCATCATCCTCCTCCTCCATCATCATCATCCTCCTCCATCATCATCATCATCCTCCTCCTCCAACATCATCATCCTCCTCCTCCAACATCATCATCCTCCTCCTCCATCATCCTCCTCCTCCATCATCATCATCTTCCTCCTCCATCATCATCATCCTCCTCCTCCATCATCATCCTCCTCCTCCATCATTCTTCATCATCATCATCCTCCTCCTCCATCATCATCATCCATCATCATCCATCATCATCCTCCTCCTCCTCCATCATCATCCTCCTCCTCCTCCTCCATCATTCTCCTCCTCCTCCATCATCATCCTCCTCCTCCATCATCATCCATCATCCTCCTCCTCCTCCATCATTATCCTCCTCCTCCATCATCCTCCTCCATCATCATCATCCTCCTCCATCATCATTCTCCTCCATCATCCTCCTCCTCCATCATCATCCTCCTCCTCCATCATCCTCCTCCTCCATCATCATCCTCCTCCATCATCATCATCCTCCTCCATCATCATCATCCTCCTCCATCATCATCATCCTCCTCCATCATCATCATCCTCCTCCTCCATCATCCTCCTCCTCCATCATCATCATCCTCCTCCATCATCATCATCCTCTTCCTCCTCCATCATCATCATCCTCCTCCTCCATCATCCTCCTCCTCATCATCATCCATCCTCCATCATCCTCCTCCACCATCATCATCCTCCTCCTCCATCATCATCCTCCTCCATCATCATCCTCCTCCATCATCATCATCCTCCTCCATCATCATCATCATCATCCATCATCATCATCCTCCTCCTCCATCATCATCATCATCCTCCTCCATCATCATCCTCTTCCTCCTCCTCCATCATCATCCTCCTCCATCATCATCCTCCTCCTCCATCATCATCCTCATCCATCATGATCCTCCACCTCCTCCATCATCATCCTCCTCCTCCATCATCATCATCATCCTCCTCCATCATCCTCCTCCTCCATCATCATCCTCCTCCTCCATCATCCTCCTCCTCCTCCTCCATCATCATCCTCCTCCTCCATCATCATCCTCCTCCATCATCATCCTCCATCATCCTCCTCCTCCTCCATCATCATCCTCCTCCTCTATCCTCCTCCATCATCATCATCCTCCTCCTCCATCATCATCCTCCTCCATCATCCTCCTCCTCCATCATCATCATCCTCCTCCATCATCATCATCATCCTCCATCATCATCATCCTCCTCCATCATCATCCTCCTTCTCCTCCATCATCCTCCTTCTCCTCCATCATCCTCCTTCTCCTCCATCATCCTCATTCTCCTCCATCATCCTCATTCTCCTCCATCCTCCTCCTTCTCCTCCATCATCCTCATCCTCCTCCATCATCATCATCCTCCATCATCATCATCATCCTCCTCCTCCTCCATCATCATCCTCCACCTCCATCATCATCCTCCTCCATCATCATCATCATCCTCCTCCATCATCATCCTCTTCCTCCTCCTCCATCATCCTCCTCCTCCATCATCCTCCTCATCATCATCCATCCTCCATCATCCTCCTCCTCCATCATCCTCCTCCATCATCATCATCCTCCTCCTCCATCATCCTCCACCTCCTCCATCATCATCCTCCTCCATCATCATCCATCATCATCATCCTCCACCTCCTCCATCATCATCCTCCTCCTCCTCCATCATCATCATCCTCCTCCTCCATCATCATCCTCCTCCATCATCATCCTCCTCCTCCATCATCATCCTCCATCATCATCATCCTCCTCCATCATCATCATCCTCCTCCTCCAACATCATCCTCCTCCATCATTATCATCCTCCTCCATCATCATCCTCCTCCTCCTCCATCATCCTCCTCCATCATCATCCTCCTCCTCCATCATCATCATCCTCCTCCATCATCATCATCCTCCTCCATCATCATCATCCTCCTCCATCATCTTCCTCCTCCATCATCATCATCCTCCTCCTCCATCATCCTCCTCCTCCATCATCCTTCATCATCATCATCCTCCTCCATCATCATCCTCCTCCATCCTCCTCCTCCATCATTCTCCTCCATCATTCTCCTCCTCCTCCATCATCATCATCCTCCTCCCCCTCCATCATCCTCCATCATTATCATCCTCCTCCATCATCATCCTCCTCCTCCATCATCATCCTCCTCCTCCATCATCCTCCTCCTCCATCCTCCTCCTCCATCATCATCCTCCTCCTCCATCATCATCCTCCTCCTCCTCCTCCATCATCCTCCTCCTCCATCATCATCATCCTCCTCCTCCATCATCCTCCTCCTCCATCATCCTCCTCCATCATCCTCCTCCTCCATCATCATCCTCCTCCATCATCATCCTCCTCCATCATCATCCTCCTCCATCATCCTCCTCCTCCATCATCCTCCTCCTCCTCCATCATCCTCCTCCTCCTCCTCCATCATCATCCTCTTCCTCCTCCATCATCATCATCCTCCTCCTCCATCATCCTCCTCCTCATCATCATCCATCCTCCTCCTCCATCATCATCATCCTCCTCCTCCCTCCATCATCATCCTCCACCTCCTCCATCATCATCCTCCTCCATCATCATCATCCTCCTCCTCTATCATCATCCATCATCCTCATCCATCATGATCCTCCACCTCCTCCATCATCATCATCCTCCTCCTCCTCCATCATCATCATCCTCCATCATCATCCTCCTCCTCCATCATCCTCCTCCATCATCATCATCCTCCTCCATCATCATCATCCTCCATCATCATCCTCCTCCTCTATCCTCCTCCATCATCATCATCCTCCTCTATCCTCCTCCATCATCCTCCTCCTCCTCCATCATCCTCCTCCTCCATCATCATCCTCCTCCATCATCATCATCCTCCATCATCATCATCCTCCTCTATCATCATCATCCTCCTCCTCTATCCTCCTCCATCATCCTCCTCCTCCTCCATCATCTCCTCCTCCTCCATCATCCTCCTCATCATCCTCCTCCTCCTCCATCATCCTCCTCCATCATCCTCCTCCTCCTCCATCATCCTCCTCCTCCTCCATCATCATCCTCCATCATCATCATCATCCTCCTCCTCCTCCATCATCATCCTCCTCCTCCTCCATCATCATCATCCTCCATCATCATCATCCTCCTCCATCATCATCCTCCTCCATCTCCATCATCATCATCCTCCATCTCCATCATCCTCCTCCATCATCATCCTCCTCCTCCTCCATCATCATCCTCCTCCTCCTCCATCATCATCCTCCTCTCCATCATCATCCTCCTCCTCCATCTTCCTCCTCCTCCTCCTCCATCATCATCATTCTCCTCCATCATCATCCTCCTCCATCATCCTCCTCCTCCATCCTCCTTCTCCTCCATCATCCTCCTCCATAATCATCCTCCTCCTCCTCCATCATCATCCTCCTCCATCATCATCCTCCACCTCCTCCATCATCATCCTCCACCTCCATCATCATCCTCCTCCTCCTCCTCCATCATCATCCTCCTCCTCCATCATCATCATCCTCCTCCTCATCATCCTCCTCATCATCCTCCTCCATCATCCTTCATCATCATCTCCTCCTCCATCATCATCATCCTCCTCCTCCTCCATCATCATCCTCCATCATCATCCTCCTCCTCCATCATCATCCTCCTCCATCATCATCCTCCTCCTCTATCCTCCTCCATCATCATCATCCTCCTCTATCCTCCTCCATCATCCTCCTCCTCCTCCATCATCATCCTCCTCCATCATCCTCCTCCATCATCATCCTCCTCCATCATCATCATCCTCCATCATCATCATCCTCCTCCTCCATCATCCTCCTCCTCCTCCATCATCATCATCATCATCCTCCTCCATCATCATCATCCTCCTCCATCATCATCCTCCTCCATCATCATCATCCTCCTCCATCATCATCATCTTCCTCCTCCATCATCATCCTCCTCCTCCATCATCCTCCTCCTCCATCATCCTCCTCCTCCATCATCATCCTCCTCCATCATCATCCTCCATCATCATCCTCCTCCTCCATCATCCTCCTCCTCCTCCATCATCCTCCTCCTCCATCATCCTCCATCATCATCATCCTCCTCCATCATCATCCTCCTCCTCCATCATCCTCCTCCTCCTCCTCCATCATCCTCCTTCTCCTCCATCATCCTCCTTCTCCTCCATCATCCTCCACCTCCATCATCATCATCCTCCACCTCCATCATCATCATCCTCCTCCATCATCATCATCATCCTCCTCCATCATCATCCTCCTCCTCCATCCTCCTCCTCCATCATTCTCCTCCATCATTCTCCTCCTCCTCCATCATCATCATCCTCCCCCTCCATCATCCTCCTCCTCCTCCATCATTATCATCCTCCTCCATCATCATCCTCCTCCATCATCCTCCTCCTCCATCATCATCCTCCTCCTCCATCATCCTCCATCATCCTCCTCCTCCATCCTCCTCCTCCATCATCATCCTCCTCCTCCATCCTCCTCCTCCATCATCATCATCCTCCTCCTCCATCATCCTCCTCCTCCATCATCCTCCTCCTCCATCATCATCCTCCTCCATCATCATCCTCCTCCTCCATCATCCTCCTCCTCCATCATCCTCCTCCTCCTCCATCATCCTCCTCCTCATCATCATCCATCATCCTCCTCCATCATCATCATCATCCTCCCATCATCATCCTCCACCTCCTCCATCATCATCCTCCTCCATCATCATCATCCTCCTCCTCCATCATCATCCATCATGATCCTCCACCTCCATCATCATCATCCTCCTCCTCCTCCATCATCATCATCCTCCATCATCATCCTCCTCCTCCATCATCCTCCTCCATCATCATCATCCTCCTCCATCATCATCATCCTCCTCCATCATCATCCTCCTCCTCTATCCTCCTCCATCATCATCATCCTCCTCTATCCTCCTCCATCATCCTCCTCCTCCTCCATCATCATCCTCCTCCATCATCATCCTCCTCCATCATCATCATCCTCCATCATCATCATCCTCCTCCTCTATCCTCCTCCATCATCCTCCTCCTCCTCCATCATCCTCCTCCTCCTCCATCATCCTCCTCCTCCTCCATCATCCTCCTCCTCCTCCTCCATCATCCTCCTCCTCCTCCATCATCCTCCTCCTCCTCCATCATCATCCTCCATCATCATCATCATCCTCCTCCTCCTCCATCATCATCCTCCTCCTCCATCATCCTCCTCCTCCATCATCCTCCTCCTCCATCATCATCCTCCATCTCCATCATCATCATCCTCCATCTCCATCATCATCATCCTCCTCCATCATCATCCTCCTCCTCCATCATCATCCTCCTCCTCCATCATCCTCCTCCTCCATCATCCTCCTCCTCCATCATCATCCTCCATCTCCATCATCATCACCTCCATCCATCATCATCATCCTCCTCCATCATCATCCTCCTCCTCCTCCTCCATCATCATCCTCCATCATCATCCTCCTCCTCCATCATCCTCCTCCTCCATCATCATCCTCCTCCTCCATCATCTCCTCCTCCTCCTCCTCCATCATCATCATCCTCCTCCATCATCCTCCTCCTCCATCCTCCTTCTCCTCCATCATCCTCCATCATCATCCTCCTCCTCCTCCATCATCATCCTCCTCCATCATCATCCTCTATCCTCCTCCATCATCATCCTCCACCTCCTCCATCATCATCCTCCACCTCCATCATCATCCTCCTCCATCATCATCCTCCTCCTCCATCATCATCATCCTCCTCCATCATCCTTCATCATCATCCTCCTCCTCCATCATCATCATCATCCTCCTCCTCCATCATCCTCCTCCTCCATCATCCTCCTCCTCCTCCATCATCATCATCATCCTCCTCCATCATCATCATCCTCCTCCATCATCATCCTCCTCCATCATCATCCTCCTCCATCATCATCATCCTCCTCCATCATCATCATCCTCCTCCATCATCATCATCCTCCATCATCATCCTTCATCATCATCATCCTCCTCCTCCATCATCATCCTTCATCATCATCCTCCTCCTCCATCATCCTCCTCCATCATCATCATCATCATCCTCCTCCATCATCATCATCATCCTCCTCCATCATCATCATCCTCCTCCTCCATCATCATCATCATCATCCTCCTCCATCATCATCATCATCCTCCTCCATCATCATCATCCTCCTCCCTCCATCATCCTCCTCCTCCTCCATCATCATCCTCCTCCTCCATCATCATCCTCCTCCTTCATCATCCTCCTCCTCCTTCATCATCCTCCATCATCATCATCCTCCTCCTCCTCCATCATCCTCCTACTCCATCATCATCCTCCATCATCATCCTCCTCCTCCATCATCCTCCTCCTCCATCATCATCCTCCTCCTCCATCATCCTCCTCCTTCTCCTCCATCATCATCCTCCTCCTCCATCATCCTCATCCTCCTCCATCATCATCCTCCTCCATCATCATCCTCCACCTCCTCCATCATCATCATCCTCCTCCATCATCATCATCATCCTCCTCCATCATCATCATCATCCTCCTCCATCATCCTCCTCCATCATCATCCTCCTCCTCCATCATCATCCTCCTCCTCCATCATCCTCCTCCTCCATCATCATCCTCCTCCTCCATCATCATCATCCTCCTCCTCCATCATCATCCTCCTCCTCCATCATCATCCTCCTCCATCATCATCCTCCTCCTCCATCATCCTCCTCCTCCATCATCATCCTCCTCCTCCATCATCATCATCCTCCTCCTCCTCCTCCATCATCATCCTCCTCCTCCATCATCATCCTCCTCCATCATCATCCTCCATCATCCTCCTCCTCCATCATCATCCTCCTCCATCATCATCTTCCTCCTCCATCATCATCCTCCTCCTCCATCATCATCCTCCTCCATCATCCTCCATCATCATCCTCCTCCATCATCATCCTCCATCATCCTCCTCCTCCATCATCATCCTCCTCCATCATCATCCTCCTCCATCATCATCCTCCTCCATCATCCTCCATCATCATCATCCTCCTCCTCCTCCATCATCCTCCTCCTCCATCATCATCCTCCATCATCATCTTCCATCATCATCCTCCTCCTCCATCATCATCCTCCTCCTCCATCATCCTCCTCCTCCATCATCCTCCTCCTCCTCCATCATCCTCCTCCTCCTCCTCCATCATCCTCCTCCTCCTCCTCCATCATCCTCCTCCTTCTCCTCCATCATCCTCCATCATCCTCCTTCTCCTCCATCATCCTCCTTCTCCTCCATCATCCTCCTTCTCCTCCATCATCCTCCTTCTCCTCCATCATCCTCCACCTCCATCATCATCATCCTCCTCCATCATCATCATCATCCTCCTCCATCATCCTCCTCCTCCACCTCCTCCATCATCATCCTCCACCTCCATCATCATCCTCCTCCTCCTCCTCCTCCATCATCATCCTCCTCCTCCTCCATCATCATCATCCTCCTCCATCATCATCATCCTCCATCATCATCCTCCTCCATCATCATCCTCCTCCATCATCCTTCATCATCATCATCCTCCTCCTCCATCATCATCCTCCTCCTCCTCCATCATCATCATCATCCTCCATCATCATCCTCCTCCTCCATCATCCTCCTCCATCATCATCATCCTCCTCCATCATCATCATCCTCCTCCATCATCATCCTCCTCCTCTATCCTCCTCCATCATCATCATCCTCCTCTATCCTCCTCCATCATCCTCCTCCTCCTCCATCATCATCCTCCTCCATCATCATCCTCCTCCATCATCATCATCCTCCATCATCATCATCCTCCTCCTCCATCATCCTCCTCCTCCTCCATCATCATCATCATCCTCCTCCATCATCATCATCCTCCTCCATCATCATCCTCCTCATCATCATCATCCTCCTCCATCATCATCTTCCTCCTCCATCATCATCTTCCTCCTCCATCATCATCCTCCTCCTCCATCATCCTCCTCCTCCATCATCATCATCCTCCTCCATCATCATCCTCCTCCTCCTCCATCATCCTCCTCCTCCATCATCCTCCATCATCCTCCTCCTCCATCATCCTCCATCATCATCATCCTCCTCCATCATCATCCTCCTCCTCCATCATCATCATCCTCCTCCTCCATCATCATCATCCTCCTCCTCCATCATCCTCCTCCTCCTCCATCATCCTCCTCCTTCTCCTCCATCATCCTCCTTCTCCTCCATCATCCTCCTTCTCCTCCATCATCCTCCACCTCCATCATCATCATCCTCCACCTCCATCATCATCATCCTCCACCTCCATCATCATCCTCCTCCATCATCATCATCCTCCTCCATCATCATCCTCCTCCTCCATCCTCCTCCTCCATCATTCTCCTCCATCATTCTCCTCCTCCTCCATCATCATCATCCTCCCCCTCCATCATCCTCCTCCTCCTCCATCATTATCATCCTCCTCCATCATCATCCTCCTCCATCATCCTCCTCCTCCATCATCATCCTCCTCCTCCATCATCCTCCTCCTCCATCCTCCTCCTCCATCATCATCCTCCTCCTCCATCATCCTCCTCCTCCATCATCATCATCCTCCTCCTCCATCATCCTCCTCCTCCATCATCCTCCTCCTCCATCATCATCCTCCTCCATCATCATCCTCCTCCTCCTCCATCCTCCTCCTCCTCCATCATCCTCCTCCTCCATCATCCTCCTCCTCCTCCATCATCCTCCTCCTCCTCCATCATCCTCCTCCTCCTCCATCATCATCCTCTTCCTCCTCCATCATCATCCTCTTCCTCCTCCATCATCATCCTCCTCCTCATCATCCATCATCATCATCCTCCTCCTCCATCATCATCCTCCACCTCCTCCATCATCATCCTCCTCCATCATCATCCTCCTCCTCCATCATCATCCACCTCCATCATCATCATCCTCCTCCTCCTCCATCATCATCATCCTCCATCATCATCCTCCTCCTCCATCATCCTCCTCCATCATCATCATCCTCCTCCATCATCATCATCCTCCTCCATCATCATCCTCCTCCTCTATCCTCCTCCATCATCATCATCCTCCTCTATCCTCCTCCATCATCCTCCTCCTCCTCCATCATCATCCTCCTCCATCATCATCATCCTCCATCATCATCATCCTCCATCATCATCATCCTCCTCCTCTATCCTCCTCCATCATCCTCCTCCTCCTCCATCATCCTCCTCCTCCTCCATCATCCTCCTCCTCCTCCATCATCCTCCTCCTCCTCCTCCATCATCCTCCTCCTCCTCCTCCATCATCCTCCTCCTCCTCCATCATCCTCCTCCTCCTCCATCATCATCCTCCATCATCATCATCATCCTCCTCCTCCTCCATCATCATCCTCCTCCTCCATCATCATCCTCCTCCTCCTCCATCATCCTCCTCCTCCATCATCATCCTCCATCTCCATCATCATCATCCTCCATCTCCATCATCATCATCCTCCTCCATCATCATCCTCCTCCTCCTCCTCCATCATCATCCTCCATCATCATCCTCCTCCTCCATCATCTTCCTCCTCCTCCATCATCATCATCCTCCTCCATCATCCTCCTCCTCCATCCTCCTTCTCCTCCATCATCCTCCTCCATCATCATCCTCCTCCTCCTCCATCATCATCCTCCTCCATCATCATCCTCTATCCTCCTCCATCATCATCCTCCACCTCCTCCATCATCATCCTCCACCTCCATCATCATCCTCCTCCATCATCATCCTCCTCCTCCATCATCATCATCCTCCTCCATCATCCTTCATCATCATCATCCTCCTCCTCCATCATCATCATCCTCAGAGCCATCCCTACCATCATCCTCCTCCTCCATCATCCTCCTCCTCCTCCATCATCATCATCATCCTCCTCCATCATCATCATCCTCCTCCATCATCATCCTCCTCCATCATCATCATCCTCCATCATCATCATCCTCCTCCATCATCATCATCCTCCTCCATCATCATCATCCTCCATCATCATCCTTCATCATCATCATCCTCCTCCTCCATCATCATCATCCTTCATCATCATCCTCCTCCTCCATCATCCTCCTCCATCATCATCATCATCCTCCTCCATCATCATCATCATCATCCTCCTCCATCATCATCATCCTCCTCCATCATCATCATCCTCCTCCTCCTCCATCATCCTCCTCCTCCTCCATCATCCTCCTCCTCCTCCATCATCATCCTCCTCCTCCATCATCATCCTCCTCCTCCATCATCATCCTCCTCCTTCATCATCCTCCTCCTCCTTCATCATCCTCCATCATCATCATCCTCCTCCTCCTCCATCATCCTCCTCCTCCATCATCCTCCTACTCCATCATCATCCTCCATCATCATCCTCCTCCTCCATCATCCTCCTCCTCCATCATCATCCTCCTCCTCCATCATCCTCCTTCTCCATCATCATCCTCCTCCTCCATCATCCTCATCCTCCTCCATCATCATCCTCCTCCATCATCATCCTCCACCTCCTCCATCATCATCCTCCTCCATCATCATCATCATCCTCCTCCATCATCATCATCCTCCTCCTCCATCATCATCCTCCTCCTCCATCATCATCCTCCTCCTCCATCATCATCCTCCTCCTCCATCATCATCCTCCTCCTCCATCATCATCATCCTCCTCCTCCTCCTCCTCCTCCATCATCATCCTCCTCCTCCATCATCATCCTCCATCATCCTCCTCCTCCATCATCATCCTCCTCCATCATCATCTTCCTCCTCCATCATCATCCTCCTCCTCCATCATCATCCTCCTCCATCATCCTCCTCCTCCATCATCATCCTCCTCCATCATCATCCTCCATCATCATCCTCCTCCTCCATCATCATCCTCCTCCATCATCCTCCTCCATCATCCTCCTCCATCATCCTCCTCCATCATCCTCCTCCATCATCATCCTCCTCCTCCATCATCCTCCTCCTCCATCATCCTCCTCCTCCATCATCCTCCTCCTCCTCCTCCTCCTCCATCATCATCCTCCTCCTCCATCATCATCCTCCTCCATCATCATCCTCCTCCATCATCATCATCCTCCTCCATCATCATCTTCCTCCTCCATCATCATCCTCCTCCTCCATCATCATCCTCCTCCATCATCCTCCTCCTCCATCATCATCCTCCTCCATCATCATCCTCCATCATCCTCCTCCTCCATCATCATCCTCCTCCATCATCCTCCTCCATCATCCTCCTCCATCATCATCCTCCTCCTCCATCATCATCCTCCTCCTCCATCATCCTCCTCCTCCATCATCATCCTCCTCCTCCATCATCATCATCCTCCTCCTCCTCCTCCATCATCATCCTCCTCCATCATCATCCTCCATCATCCTCCTCCTCCATCATCATCCTCCTCCATCATCATCATCCTCCTCCTCCATCATCCTCCTCCTCCTCCATCATCATCCTCCATCATCCTCCATCATCATCATCCTCCTCCATCATCATCCTCCACCTCCTCCATCATCATCCTCCACCTTCATCATCATCATCATCCTCCTCCATCATCATCCTCCTCCTCCATCATCCTCCTCCTCCATCATCCTCCTCCTCCATCATCATCATCCTCCATCATCATCATCCTCCTCCTCCTCCTCCATCATCATCCTCCACCTCCTCCATCATCATCCTCCACCTCCATCATCATCATCATCCTCCTCCATCATCATCCTCCTCCTCCATCATCCTCCTCCTCCATCATCCTCCTCCTCCTCCTCCATCATCACCCATCTCCTCCATCATCATCCTCCATCATCATCATCATCATCCTCCTCCTCCTCCTCCTCCTCCTCCTCCACCACCACCATTAGCCTCCTCTTCACTGATCCGAACCTTTATGCAGGGGGGAAATCGATTGCTTCCCCCTATTAGGTCACCTATGTGTCCTTGGGACTTGAACTTGGTGCCGTCTGTTACAGAAACAACCATTTGAACCCATTAGGAAATCCGATTAGACTTGCTGTCACGCAAGCTAGCCTTCCTTATGGCGATAACCTCAGCTAGGAGGGTGTCGGAGTTGACGGCCCTGTCATGCAGGGAACCGCATTTAATCCTTCACCACTACAGGGTTGTTTTACCTGTTCCATACTTTTTGCCAAAAGTGGTGTCGGCCTTTCATTTAAATCAGGACATTATTTTGCCTTTTTTCTCTCAGCCTCATTCGGCAGAAGAGAGACGACTGCATTCTTTGGACGTTGTCTGGGCAGTCAAGGTTTATTTGTCTAGAACTGCGGTGATCCAAGGATCAGATTCTTTTTTTGTTTCACCAAAGGGACCCAAGAAAGGGCAAGGCAGCTTCCATGCCATTTGGGTCCGTCAATTGGTCATTCAGGCCTACGGTCTGAAATGTAAAGCTCTTCCCTTTAGGGTGAGAGCTCATTCTACCAGGGGTGTAGGCACCTCCTGGGCTTTTCACCATCAGGTATCTGTGGCTCAGATTTGTAAGGCTACTTGGTCTTCAGTGCATACGTTCACAAAATGTTATCAAGTGGATGTTCGAGCAGCCGAGGATTCGGCTTTCGGCTGCAGTGTTCTGCGGGCTGCCATATAAAAACTGATGACTACTGTTTGGCAGGGTGTCCCCCCTCCCCTCAAAGCTATTGCTCTGGGACGTCCCAGCAGGTAATGAATATTAGCCTGACTCTGTGTCCCATGATGTATGTAAAAGAAAATAGGTCTTGCCTGTAAAAATCCTTTTCTTTAAAGCGGATGTAAACCCATCTATCAAACAGTTTAATTTCCGGCACGTGCCGGAAATGTAACACTACCATTGGTTGTGCTCTCAACCAAACTGTCAAGCCATCCAATGGCTGGTGTCTAAACTCATCACATGTGCAGCATCATGGCAGTTGTGGATTAAACAGAGGCAAAGATGGCAGCTTCCTTGGCTGAAAACGATAAGGGGGGGGGTTTACTTACACTTTAAGTACATCATGGGACACAGAGGTCCCTCCCCTCTTTTTGAGGATTCAGTGCCTACTATAAAACTGAATTAACTTCCTGTGTGGGAGGGGTTATATAGGGGGATCACTTCCTGTCTAAAGACCTTGGTCTACCAGTGTCCATTCACCCAATGATGGAGTATAACCCAGCAGGTAATGAATATTATCCTGACTCTGTCTCATGATGTATGAAAAATTAAAGTGATTGTGTAAGCCTTTGTTATTTTAAATAAAAAAAAAAAATAACATGTCACTTACCTCCACTGTGCAGCTTGTTTTGTTTTGGGGGGAGGGGGTTACCTTGCGTGCACGCTCCTGAGTCCAGCATTCTGCGTCCATAGACTAGACTCGCCCCGCCCCCCCTCACCGGTGTCATTGGATTTGATTGACAGCAGCGTCATGAGTGGGGGGCTGGTCAACAGGATGCATTAAGGTGAAAAAAAAACACAAGGGTTTACAACCTCCAAGTGAAAATGCAGCTCAACCGCCTATTTTTACTGTCCTCCCAACTGCAAGTGTAAACAAACCCCAATATCCTCTTTTCTACGCAGATTTAGGACTTCCCCTGTAAACCACAGACAGTAAAAATTATTTTAGTGTTGTGGGTAAAACTTACCCACTAGCACTGACCCCCCTTTTTTTTTTACTGTGAAACCCAGATGACTATTCTGGAACAGATGCATCATGTGTTTATTACTAAAAAGATACAAAAAAATATAAATAAATATCTAACATTTTATTCCTGATAGATTTTAATACTCGTTTTACATCACTAGATGGCACTGCTTCATCAGGTTTTTTTTAAGTCTAAAACTAGTATGTGTGTACGCTATATTGTCAAAAGTACTGGGACGCCTGCCTTTACATGAACATCCCAGCCTTAGTCCGTAGGGTTCTATATTGAGTTGGCCCACCCTTTGCAGCTGGAACAGCTTCAACTCTTCTGGGAAGGCTGTCCACAAGGTTTAGATGTGTGTCTATGGCAATGTTTGACCATTCTTGCAAAAGCACATATGTGAGGTCGGGCACTGATGTAGACGAGAAGGCCTGGCTTGCAGTCTCTGCTCTAATTCATCCCAAAGGTGTTCTATCGCAGTGGTCATCAACCCTGTCCTCAGGGCCCACTAACAGGCCAGGTTTGCAAGAGAACTGAAATACATCACAGCCGATATCATTTGCTGCTCAGTGATTGCAGTATTCTAGTCTGCATCTCCCCAAGGGAATACATGAGACCTGGCCTGTTAGCGGGCCCCGAGGACAGGGTTGATGACCACTGTTCTATCGGGTTGAGGTCAGGACCAGTGGCGGCTGGTGCTCAAAATTTTTAGGGGGGTGCAAAACAACTGAAAAAAAAAACCCATCAAAACGCAGCCACTTTGCCCATCAAACGCTCCCATTGTGCCCCCCGCCAGCCGTCTGCCCAGCACTTACCCTGTCTCGGTGGGGCAGTGGGTGACGGCGGCGTCTTACATGCTCCTCCATGTCAGCGATGTCTTCTCCCGCCTGCTCCTCCCATCCTCTATGCATGACCCCTATTGGTGACAGAGGGGGTGGTGCCCGTGTGCCCTTATGGACGCACCGCCACTGGTCAGGACTCTGTGCAGTCCAGTGAAGTTCCTCCACCCCCAACTCGCTCATTCCTATCTATATGGACCTTGCTTTGTACACTGGTCCAAATCATATGGTGGAGGGTGGATTATGGCGTTTGGTTGTTTTTCAGGGGTTGGGCTTAGTTCCAGTGAAGGGAACTCTTAAGGCATTAGTATACCAAGACATTTTGGACAATTTCATGCTCTCAACGTTGTGGGAACAGTTTGGGGATGGGCCCTTCCTTTTCCAACATGACTGCGCACCAGTCTACAAAGCAAGGTCCATAAAGACATTTGAACTTGACTGGTCTGCACCCCAATCCGGTATAACACCTTTGGGAAGAACCTTGTGGACAGCCTTCCCAGAAGGGTTGAAGCTGTTATAGATGCAAAGAGTGGACCAACTCAATATTGAACCCTACGGACTAAGACCCCATTACACACCATTAGATTTTCTGCAGATTTTTGTCTTCAGATTTACCAAAACCATATAATGAGGTCAAACCTTAAGATTTTTAATTTATATGCAGTCAGGCAGGCCCTTGCACTACATGGTTTTGGAAAATCTGAAGACAAAATCAGCAGAAAAACGAATAGTGTGTATGGGGTCTAAGACTGGAATGCCATTAAAGTTCATGTGCGTTTAAAGGCAGGCATCCCAATACTTTTGACAATACAGTGTCTAAATACATACACACACACACACACACACACACACACACACAGTATCTCACAAAAGTGAGTACACCCCTCACATTTCTGTATAATTTTATTATATCTTTTCAAGTGACAACACTGAAGAAATTACACTTTGCTACAATGTAAAAGTAGTGAGTGTACAGCTTGTATAACAGTGTAAATTTGCAGTCCCCTCAAAATAACTCAACACACAGCCATTAATGTCTAAACTGCTGGCAACAAAAGTGAGTAGTCCCCTAAGTGAAAATTTACAAAATTGGGCCCAAAGTCTCAACATCACTGGCCAAGCACTCATACGTCTATTTCCCAAAGACAACCTCTGGATATGACGCTGAGCACGTGCATTTACATTGTAGCAAAGTGTTATTTCTTCAGTGTTATCACATGAAAAGATAAATAAATATTTACAAAAATGCGAGGGATGTACTTGCGCACACACACATACATATATATATATATATATATATATATATGTATATATCTCCACACACACATATATGCAGTACTGTGCAAAAGTCTTCAGCAGGTGTGAAAGGATGCTGTAAATGAAGAATGCTTTTAGAAATTGAAGCGTCAATAATTTATTTTTACCAATTAGCAAAATTGAAAGTAAACGAACAGGAGATAAATCCAAATCAATATTTGGTGTGACTACTCTTCAAATGATCAATTCTTATAGGTACACTTGCACACAGTTTTGAAGGAGTTTGGTAGGTAGGTTGTTCCAAACATCTTGGGAGGACTAACTCAAATCCCTGTGTTTCCTCATGTAATCCCAGACAGACTATGTTGAGATCAGGGCTCTCTGGGGGCCAAACCATCACTTCCAGGACTCCTTGTTCTTCTTTACACTGAAGACAGCTAAATATTTAAAATTTTGACTCATCAGTCCAGAACACCTGCTGCCATTTTTCTGCATCCCAGTTAGGGCTGGAGAAAAAATTGATATGAATTGAGTTGAGAGGTCAAATAGATTAAAATTTTCAGCAAATCATATTTTTTTTCACCAGGACCGACGCCGACACCGCGCCGGTCATGAGGAGCTGCAGGGCAGGAGTGTTTAGGTGAGGCTGCGGCTTCAGCCTAGTCCGCGAGGCCGGATGCCGCAGACTAGGCCGAAGCCACGGCCTCGCCTAAAAATTCCTGCCCTCAGGACCGGCACGGTGTCCATCAAAAAAAAAAAATGATTTGAATCGTGAAGTTTTTTTGTTTTTTAAATCTCAGATTTTTTGGGGGGAGAAAATCACCCAACTCTAATCCCAGTTACTATGCTTTTGTGCATAGGCAAGTCGCTTAGCCTTGTTTCCATGTCTGATGCATAAAAACATAGGAAATGGGGTGTAGGGTTTTTCCAAACTCTTGCTTCATTCTACATATTCCTTCACATTACACATTCCCATGCTCACACCTCACTAATTTCATTAACACACTTCACATGTTTTCACAACTTGTTTTCAGCAACTGATTATGCATAACATCTGGCCTGCTGTTGGTACCCACCTCTACAACTAAGCCCTGGAGGGTGGGGTGAAATGCATCAGAGGGGGCTTGGTTTGTGGAGCAGAGCTTGCTCAAGCCGTCCTACACTCGGTTTCAAACGTCAGTTGGACTGGCTGGGAGTGCAGCATACTGCATGCACACAAACTATGTAATAATGACACAAATGATTTTTGTAGTGTTATATTAATAAAATGATCTGCTTTAATCTGCAGCTCTAAACATTCTCTAAGGCCCCTTTCACACTGGGGCGGTTTGCAGGCGCTATTGTGCTAAAAATAGCACCTGCAAACCGAGCCTTTACTGTCTCTCCAATGTGAAAGCCCGAGGGCTTTCACACTGGAGCGGTGCGCTAGCAGGACGGTAAAAAAAAGTCCTGCTAGCCGCATCTTTGGAGCGGTGAAAGGAGCGGTGTGTTTACCGCTCCTACACCGCTCCTTCCCATTGAAATGAATGGGACACCGCGGTAATACCGCCCGCAAACCGCGGCTGTAGCCGCGGTTTGCGGGTAGTATTAACCTTTTTTCGGAGGTTAAAACCGCACCGCTAGCGGCGAATACCTCAGCAATCCCGACAGTATAGCGGCGCTATACCGCCACCGCCCCAGTGTGAAACCGGCCTAAGAGCCTGCACCTCTTAGAATGCACTGTGATACAATACATAGTGAAGCTGTTCCCAGTTTAAACACACTTGAATAACCTTTCCTAATAAATCTAGCCTAAAGTTTTTTTCCGCTACATTTCTTTGGTAAAAAAAAAAAAAAACACGCTCAAATAAATCTATATTTAGATTGTGTGAACATTATAGCAGTTGAAAAAACTGATTATATACATATATCAAAGCTCAAAATTTTAAGTCCTGAGCTACTAGCCAGGCTTTAAGAGTTACTAGCCGCCAGTTTCCCCACCCAAACCCTCCCATGCCCCACCACTAAATACGTCCTCTTAAATTATCTCATCAAAGGACCCTGGGTAAATGTTTTATGCAAAATTAATCACTTAATAACCGGCCCATAGACGAATGACGGCTACAGGGCGGTTTGTCAACTGTGGGAGGGCGTACATTGACGTCCTCCCAGAAACGCGTTCCCACGCGCACACAGGAGTGTCCGGGTCCAGAGGACCTGGCGCATCACAGAAAATGGCAGCTGATATCTGCCGTTTACCACGTGATCGCTCCATAAAATGACGCCGGTTCCTCTCTCCCCTCTCTGTACCGATCGGTGAGAGATCCATCCATCCATGCTCAGCCATCCCGGCAATACCCAGCCACACTCGGCGATATCCCCACACAAAGTCAAGGACGTCAGTATGGCTGGGTATCTGAATGATGCCTGCAGCTACAGGCATCATTCAGATATCAGCTTTTTCAGCCGGCGATTCCCTACACCATAAGAATCATAGTAGCTGTTCGCTTGATCGTTCTTGCGAGAGGGGACTCCCACTCCCCCCTCCATCTTTCACATTATGCAAAAACATTGGGCTAACTTTACTGGTTTTTTTTTTTAAAGCGTTCCAAAAAAACGCGTTCGAAAAATTGCTGCGCAAATACCGTGTA
This sequence comes from Rana muscosa, assembly GCA_029206835.1. NCBI lineage: Eukaryota > Metazoa > Chordata > Amphibia > Anura > Ranidae > Rana > Rana muscosa. The sequence continues at coordinate 1,130,011,397 of CM055122.1, forward strand.
TTCTCTAGAGTCTTTGCTAAAAAAAAAAAAATAGGATTTTTAATAACAGCTTATCTGTAAAATCTTTTTCTTGGAGTACACCATGGGACATAGAGCCTTTAATCATTACATAGTGTGTTGTATAGTTCACCAGAGGTGATTGGACACTGGCACACCCAATGAAGAGAAGTTCCCCTCTATATAACCCCCCCCCATAAGGGAAGTACTTCAGTTTTTTAGCAAGGCGGTAAGGATCCCATAGAGGGGGGGGGGACCTCTGTGTCCCATGGTGTACTCCAAGAAAAAGATTTTACAGGTAAAGTCTGGAATAACCTCTATGATGGGATTTTTGGGTAACAAAATCAAGATAAATAGTGAAAAAAATAATTGAATACACAAAAAATTGAGTTGCATTATTATAAAATTCAATGATAGCATGTTTTGAATATTAAAAACATAGAAATTGATGAAAATAGGATTTTTGTACTCACCATAAAATCCTTTTCTCTGAGTTCATGGACTGACACAGCTTCCTATTGACAAGTGGGTATTATCCTTCATTTAGGAGTGACTATGTAGAAAACTTGTAGAAAGTGTTAACACACCACACCTTATACAGCACCGCCCAGGGGGCGGACCCTCTGGGTATGATCCCTCTCTCTGCACCTCGCAGATCAGTTCGTCAAAAAGCAGTACAAACTTAAAACGTGGGGTGGGTGCTGTGTCCGTCCATGAACTCAGAGAAAAGGATTTTACGGTGAGTACAAAAATCCTATTTACTCTTTCGTTCATGGACGGACACAGCTTCCTATTGACAAGTGGGACGTCCCAAAGCAGTGTCAAAAACGAGGGGTGGGAACAGCATTAAAACAACTTCACCCCAAAACAATACAGAGCTCCTCAACGGAGGAGTTGCAACTCTAAACAGCCGCCTGCAATACCTTGCGGCCGAAAGAAGCATCCGAAGATGCACATACATCAACTTGTAAAGTTTAGTGAAAGTGTGAACGGACGAGCAGGTCGCCGCCTTACACACCTGGTGAAACAGATGCTCGATGCCCTCAGAGCTCGGACAGCGTCCAAAACATACAACATTGTCTCCTAGGATTCGACGGATGAGGACACAAGGATGGCAGAACAATGTCTTCCTTGAGATGGAAGGTCGAAACGACCTTAGGAAGAAAAGAAGGCTGCGGACGCAGCACTACCTATCCTTGTGGAAGATCAGATAAGGAGCCTAAGCTCAGAAACCCGTCTTAACTGACGCAACACCAAGAGGCACCTCTTGCCCTGGTCGAATGCGCCGGGAAAGGGAGGCGCCTGACCCTTCATGGCGTAAGCCTGATCACGATCTGTCGGATCCACCTAGAGATGGTGGCCGACGAGACCACTGGGCCCTTCTTGGGACCAGCCACTGAAACAAACAGTGAGTCTGAACCCTGGAACGGAGCAGTACCAGACAAGCATACTCTCAGAGTTTGGACAACGTCCAAGGAATGCAACGTCATCTTCTTAGGATACGACAGATGAGGACACAAGGAAGGCAGTACAATGTCTTCCTTGAGATGGAAGGTTGAAACACAACCATAGGAAGAAAAGGCTGTGGACACAGCACCACCTATCCTTGTGGAAGCTCAGATAGGGAGGGAGGCTTGCATGACAAGGCTGCCCACTCAGAAACCCGTCTTAACTGGCATAACAGCCACCAAAAGGACCACTTTCTGAGAGTGTCAACAAGGGAATCTCCCTGATGTTCTCAAACGGTGGTTTCTGAGGCACTTAGAGGCCATGCCGTTAAAGCCATTGACTGCAAGCAGGATGGCATATGGGACCCTGCGACAGCAGGTTCTCTCGTATTGGTAGACGCCAAAAGGACGTCTGCTACACAAGCCCCACTGAGGTAGTGGAGGGTGGACCGGAGGGGCCGCCTGCCGAATCCACTGTACAAACGTTCTCACTAGAGAGTGAGCCACCAGGGGTCCTTGAAAAAGACAGCCAGGGCAGATACCTGCCCCCTTATTGTACTTAAGTAAAATTTTTGGCCCGTTCCCTGCTGAAGAACATCAGGACACTGGAACCAAATAAGTACGCGGATGCCACCTCATTTCCTCACAAATGGATATGTAGGTCTTCCAAGTGTGATGGTAAATCTTCCTAGGGGATGATTTCCGAGCACTCCTCATGGTAGAGATCACCGAGTCTGACAGGCCCCGGTCTCTTTAGCACCTGGCTCTCAATAGCCATGCCGTTAAGCCAGTGACTGTAAAAACAGGATGGCGTATGGGACCTTGCTAGGCAGAAAAATCTGATCTGCGAGGTGCAGAGAGAGGGATTATAACCAAAGGGTCCGCTCCCTGGGTGGTGCTGTATAAGGTGTGGTGTTTTAACACTTTCTACACGCTTTCTGCCTGGTCACTCCTAAATGAAGGATAATACCCACTTGTCAATAGGAAGCGGTGTCCGTCTATGAACGAAAGAGTAATATATATATATATACAGTGATACTGTCCGTCATCAATTACAAAAACCACCAGATCAACTGGCGGCAGCAAAGGTGGATTATCCAACGTGTTTCAAATGATTACATCAAAACATTCTTCATCAGGGATATTGTTGTATTACAGTCTACAATAAATAAAAAAAGAATTTCCATTTAGTGTCAACAAAACAAAAAACACAGTTCCCACACTTTATAAAGTGTATCAGGTAGTGACTCGCTTTTCACATAGCAGTATTATCAACCAGCAGATGCATTTCCCATGGTGGCAATGGTGGGATCCTCGTCCCTGTCTCCTATAAAAGAGCTGGATACTTAAGTCCAATAAATGGCGCTTAAAAAAATGGGTGGTATATTGGGTGCTGTGCCAGAAATGAAAAACAAAAACAGACTGTTCAAATTGCGGAGGTTGCTAGATCTCCAGACATTGCTGGGAAAAATGGTACAAAGGCAACTTACCCACCATCAAGAAAGTGGGATCCAGACAGCAGTTTGTCAAACAGCCTGCAGTTTCAAAAGAGGAACTCCTTCAGCTTCATACATGTGGAAGTCTCATCAGGCTCCCCGCATAGTCGCTTTGCACCACAAATATTACTCCTTCAGCTCTCAAGCTGAGGAGGGGAAATTGAGTCATTTGCCCTCCTTGGCGTCCTTTTGAACCCGTGTTCCGGGCGTCGTGGACATCTGCGTCAGGACGCGGCGCGCACCTGGCACGCCGCCCCATCAGAGAGATGACAGCGTGTAAACAGAGCCACCGCGTCATCGCTTATGCGCCCTGTGTATGTCGCAGGCATTCCGTCAGATAGACCGAATGCAGTGACGTCACTTCCTGCCATCCGGATGGAATTCCTGAAATGGCATGGAAGCCATGTTGGAAAAGGGCAAAGGGGGTAAAGCCAAATAATTGACCTGTATTCTGAGACCTCATGTGATAGATCTACCGTTGTACACAAAAGATACGATCCATCTTCTACAAATCTTAGAAGATTTGGTGATTCCCCAAACAGTCATCATAGAAACGATCGATGTGGAGTCGCTGTACAACAGTATCCCACATGACCTAGGTTTGGCAGTCATCAATCGGGTACTGTGACAGTGATCTACAACCGATTGGAAGTTTAACCACTTTATTTTGTGTATGTTGGATTTTATATTGAGACATAACACTTTCCTTTTTAAAGGCTCCCACTACCTCCAGGTACAGGGAGTGGCTGCGCACCCTCATATGCCAATCTGTACCTGGGAGAGGGGGAGCGAGACTTTCTATCGGGAGAACACGCATCTGTGTACACTGCTCACATTTTGATGTGGCAGCGTTACATAGATGACATTTTCATCGCCTGGGATGACAAGGAGAGCGAATTAGTGGAGCTTTTAAAGTCAATGAACAAGAAAAGTTTTAACCTGTACTTCACCATGGCTTATTTTTTGAATATTTGCATCCGGAAGGACTCTGAAGGGAAAATTAGCAGCAAACTGTTCAGAAAGGAGACTGCGGGCAACACGCTGCTGCACGCAAATAGTTTCCATCCCGAGGCACTGAAAAAGTAGATCCCCTTCAGTCAATTCCTTCGCCTTAGAAGGAATTGCACTACAGACGATGAATTTCAAAAAGTGCGACGAGTTGACTATCTGGCTATTAGCAATGGGTTATACCAAGTCTAGCCTCAAAAAGGCATTCAACCGTGTTAAAGTCACGAGCAGATGTAGTCTCATTTTCAAGTCCAACAAAAAAAAAACGAAGAGGAAAATACCACTAGAGTTATTAAGTACTCGAATGAACATCTAAAAATAAGGAAAATTATCACCAAATACTAGCCGATCCTCACTGAAGACCCAATTTTAAAGAACCTGGTTACAGATAAGCCCCAAATCACCTTCAAAAGAGCAGGATCCATTGGCAATATGCTTGTACAAAGTGAGTACACAGGAAATTCCAGAAAGGACTCATGGGGCATATCCATGTGGATCATGCGCACAATGCATGGTCATTGGTAGGAGGACCACACTGGCACTGCCCAATGTGGAGATGTTCACCCTGAGACACTTTGCAAATTGCAAGACTCAGGGTGTCATCTACCTCATGCAGTGTCAGTGTGGGGCCTTCTACATAGGGAAAACAGGTTTAAAAACACATGCATAGCATGCGAATCGGAAATGTATATCTTCCATTGGGGAGACACGTTGCCAGGATACACAATTACAAAATGCCTAAAATAAACTTTACTGTGGTGGAAAAGATCCACATACCCCACCAGGGGGGGGTCGATTGAAACAAGGTTCTGCTCCAGCGCAAAATGCGCTGGATCAGATACCTGAAGGCCACAACGCCCCCAGGTCTAAATGAGGCCGAGAGCTTCAGACCGTTCCTTGAGGGTTATAGCTCAGGGAAAACAGATTAATGTCAAGAATGGGTCATCTTTTCCTTTTTATGGGTTAAATGGGGTTTCTGGTTCACCCTTGATATTCTTCTGAATCAGGATTAACCCTTCGGGGTTCTCCTCCAATGTTATTCTGCCATTTTCTTGTGTATAACCAGTGCCTAGGCATTATTCCATCTACATACATACCCTCGTCGAACCCGACCTTTTTTTTGGCCTATGTTTCTGGGAGGCTATAGACAGATTAGAGATACATATATAGGGTTTTATAAAAATGTTTTTTTTCATATATACTTCTGTATAATATCTGTTGTATATAATTTTTTGGATTCATGCAATGGTTTCTTGTATCAAGGACCAGAAACTTGTCATGCACAATGTTTAAGATATAGCAGATTTGCATTTCCCAGGTTCTCAGTTATGTGACATGGTGGGGCACTCCCCCTATACAACTCCCTTCCCCCGGTCCAGTTCTGATTTGTTGTCCTTGGACTGTAAGGTTAGGAGGGGTTTTTCGCCATTTGGGTGGCCAGGATTTTTTGCCCCTTTTTCCTATCCGGTGCCTGGGGGTGCCACGCAGAGATATGCGTGGCCCATCTCTGCCTCACTGGGTGTATGTACACCCCCAGAGTTATATAATGGCAACGGTGGCATTTGTCCTTGACCTTTATCCCCCTTTTGTTCTCATATATTGGGTGTAGGGGTCTGAACCTGGAGACTCGGCTATTCCATTTATGGCATGAGATCCCCTGCTTTTTGCAGTCTCCATGCCCCGGTTTATTGTGGACCCAATGTAAAGCGTGGACAATCCGCGCTTCCCCAACTGTGCAACAATTGCTGATATGTGCAAAAAGTGCTGATGTGTGCAAAAATGCAAAAAAACACATTAAATTGCAAATATCCGAGTGAAATAAATGCTGGTGCAACACAAAGTGACAAATTAAAAAAACAGTATGTCTTTCTTTACAAAGAAAGAAAGAGAAACATTAGAAACTCAATCTATCAGTGTGACTGGTGCTGCAATTACAAAATAGCTGGAATAAGCAGCTACAAAACAAGTGTCAAAAATAGGTAAAAAAGCGCAACCAATTAAAAATGCAAATAAAGTGCAAGTGAATAGTTATTGACCTAAACCAGTTCAATATGACTGATGCCAAAAAAACAATGTCCAAATCAAAGACAGCTGTAAACAGCTTGCTGCAATCAGAGGTACATAGAAGCAAATCTAGGGGCGTGGTGACCTCAGGTTCTAATGCTCCACCACGCCCCAGCTGACTGGCCCGAGCCATGGCTGGATGATTTTTAAACTGTTCTGCCGAAAAGTTTTATCTGATGTCAGTAACCCTGTATTTTTGGAATAAAAGGGACTTTAATTTTAAAATACTGCACCATGAAGCCTTTCATTTTCCTCTCTTTCACAACATTTGTCCATCACGTTTCCACTGGGAGTAAATCCTGTCTATGGTAAGACTGGCTGCAGTTCTCAGACGTTCGGTGGAGGAGAGGATCGGTTTGGAGAAGTGACCGGCTGCCGTGGATTCCTCTGAGTGACCCCTGGTGTGCTCAGCTCTTATGATCTCCGTGATAGAGATCCAACTGATCCGGTAAGCAGCCCCTCTGTATATTATTATTCATCTGCTTGGCTGAAACATTGGATGAAGATTTGCTTCTATGTACCTCTGACTGCAGCAAGCTGTTTACAGCTGTCTTTGATTTGGACATTGTTTTTTTTGGCATCAGTCATATTGAACTGGTTTAGGTCAATAACTATTCACTTGCACTTTATTTGCATTTTTAATTGGTTGCACATTTTTACCTATTTTTGACACTATTGCGGACCCAAACCTGCACAATTGTGCAGTTCCTAGAGGGTCCGCGATCTAGCAATGCACTTTTCCAACATGGCCTCCGTGCCATTTCCGGAATTCCATCCGGATGGCAGGAAGTGACATCTCTGGATTCGGTCTGACGGAATGCCTGCGACGTACACAGGGTGCATAAGCGATGACACAGTGTTTGTTTACACGCCTCGTCATCTCTCTTATGGGGCGGTGTGCTCCGTTTCATCACACAGAAGCAGTGGTCAACGACGCCCAGAACACAGGGGGTTCAAAAGGACGCCAAGGAGGGGCAAATGGCGCCATTTCCCCTCCTCAGCTTGAGAGCTGAAGGAGTAAGATTTGCAGTGCAAAGTGACTATGCAGGGAGTCTGGTGGAGACTTCCACATGCATGAAGCTGAAGGAGTTTCTCTTTTGAAACTGCAGACTGTTTGACAAACTGCTGTCTGGATCCCACTTTCTTGATACGTGGGTAAGTTGCCCTTGTACCATTTTTCCCAGCAATGTCTGGAGATCCAGCAACCTCAGCAATTTGAACAGTCTTTTTGTTTGTTTCATTTCTGGCACAGCACCCAATATACCACCAGTTTTTTAAGCACCATTTATCGGACCCAAGTATCTAGTCTAGCTCTTCTATAGGAGACAGGGACGAGGATCCCACAGAGAAAATAGAGTGAGCCCCCACCATTGCCACCATGGGAAATGCATCTGCTTGTTGATAATATTGCTATGTGAAAAGTGAGTCACTACCTGTCAGGGAAATGGCCGTAGGAGACCTGGCAATAGTGCCAGTACTGGTAATGGCCACCCCCAGCACATCCACTGCGTACTGATGCAAATAGTGCAAACGGACTCACGCAGATCCGCAACGGAGCCAATAGGCGACCACGCATGCGCAGAAGCGCCAATCGGCGTACGCATGCACGTACAGCGCAACAGATGCGGCCACTTGCTGGCCTATATAAGACTGCCTCTGAACCCATCTCATTGCTAGATTGTCTTCAGCCTTCCTGAGCCTCTGTACTACTGCCGTTTGATTTCCTGTTGTGACCCGGCTTGTTCCTGACCTGTCTGATCTGCTCTCCTGGTTTGACCCCCTGGCTTGCTTTACTGACTTGTTACCTTCTCCAGCACCTAATCCCGGCTTGTTTCATGGACTTTGCCACAGTTATCTGTTCCTGCCTGTTTTCCAATACCAGACCTTTGGCTTGTCTCCGTTCCTGCAACCTGCATCTCCTGCCTGGATCCACGGTGTTTGATCCCCAGCCGGCTTCCACTGTTCCTCCTTGTGCACACCTTGCCAAGTGTTACCGAGGATTTCTAGAGACTGCAGCATAGCGGTGTTTCCTGTATTCTCCAGTATTCTTCAAGCATTCACCAGCTCTTCTCTCCTGGATCCATCTGACAACCTGTGCTTTTCTGGGCACTACACCCTCTGTACCCAACCTCAGAGGTGTACTGCACTCAGCTGCAAGGAGAGCCCTCTTGGCATTTCGGCCTCCAACCAGGTACGTGACAGTACAATCCAGCCATGACCGAGGCCGACAGAGGTGCTCCCCCGCTCGAGATGTGCCAACAAGTCATCACCCTTACACAAGCCATCCAGAAACTCCAGGAGGGTTACAGTTAATTGGAAGATCGGCTGCAGCATGTGCCTGTTGCTCCAGTCCCGGTGGACTCCAGCATATCTTTCACTAACACAGCATCAGCTTCCCTGCCTCAAGAATCTGCTAACCAGACCCATACAGTGATGATGCCTTCTCCTGAACCACGGGTACCAACGCCCGAATGATTCTTTGGTGACCGAAAGAAGTTCCGGGCTTTTAAGAATGCGTGCCTACGGTATCTGGCCCTCCGGCTCATAACCTGCTGGAACAAAAGAGCCCGGCTCTGAACACTTTCTTTGAGGCTAAGACTCTTTTGTATGATAACCCCCAGCGTATGGCCTCCGCTGAATCTGCTTTAATCGCCCTACGGCAAGGAGAACGCCCAGTGGAAGACTATACAGTGGAATTCCGCAGATGGTCCACCGATACAAGCTGGAATGAGGAAGCACTCTGGTTTCAGTATCACCAAGGACTATCTGAGACCCTTAAAGATGAACTAGCCCGAGTTGCTGTTCCCGATACTCTTGACAAACTTATCCACCTAGCCATTCTGCTTGACAGGCGCCTGCGGGAGCGGCGGTCGGAATACGCTCAAACCTTCCAGCCTACCCAGAGGCCACCCAGGTCTCCACTTGCTGTTGCACCCACTCCTGCCTGTTCTGCAGGTCTGAAAAGAAGTCCAAAGCAAGTTGGCCTGGTCCGTTCCCCCCTTACCTTTGATTAGAGACAACGCCGTTGCCAGGCCTATCTCTGACTGTACTGAGGAGGGGCTAGACAATTTTTACGCAACTGCCCCATAAGACCCAGTAAGGCCTACCCACCAAGTTCCACATATCTTCAAGTCTATGGATCCTCTCATTCTTACCTTGCTCTTCCCATCGCCTTACAAGTGGCAGGAAGGGAGGTTCGACTACAAGCAATTATTGACTCCGGGCCATGTAGTTGCTTTATGGACTTGTCTCTGGCTAAGAAACTTGGTGTGCCCCTTTATGAGAAAAAATAAAGACTAGAAGTTCTGTTGGCCGATGGTTCCTTGCCCAGTTCTGGACTTGTCTCCCGTGAAACCATACCCATCTTCACTACTACTGATACCGGCCACCAAGAATTTGTCCGTTTTGACATGTTCTGTTCTCCCATGTTTCCCATCTGGGGAATTCCGTGGCTACAGGCACATAACCCACGAATCAACTGGGCCAAGAAGGAACGCTCATTCTTCAGACTATTGCTTGCAACATTGATTTACTCTCAGTTCCAGTAAGCCTGCTAGCTGTCTGGCCGTGCAACCTGCTCCTGATAACCTCCTGCTTGTCCCTTATGCTTATCATGAGTTCATAGACATTTTTGACAAGAAAAAGGCCAATGTCCTCCCACCTCACAGGCCTTACGATTGTCCGATTGAACTGCTTCCGGGGGCTGACATCCCGTTCGGACTAATCTTTTCTCTGAGAACGAGCTGGAGGCCTTATGTTTATATATTGATGAGAGCCTTGAAAAGGGGTTTATCCGACGCTCTTCTCCTGCTGGAGCGGGTATTTTCTTCATGGAGAAGGGTGGCACATTACGGCCGTGTGTAGGACTACAGAGACATGAATAAAATTACCGTAAAAAATCGATACCCACCCCCTCTTGTTCCTGAACTCTTTCAAAGGTTCCGAACCGCCCGGATCTTCACTAAATTAGATCTAAGGGGCGCTTACAATCTTGTCCGCATCCACCAGGGAGAGTGGAAGACAGCATTCCGGACGAGGTTTGGCCACGAATACCTTGTGATGCCGTTTGGATTATGCAATGCTCCAGCCATGTTCCAGCATCTAGTGAACAATATCTTCCGGGAATTCCTTGACTACTTTGTAATTGTATACCTCAATGATATTCTCATCTTTTCTGCCTCTTTGGAACTTCACCAAAATCACGTAAAGAAAGTGCTCCTAACCCTGAGAAAACACGGTCTTATATGTCAAAGCAGACAAATGTGATTTCGAAAAGACATCTATTCAATTTCTGGGTCTCATCATCTCCACAGAAGGAATTGCAATGGACCCAAAGAAGGTGGAAGAAATACTCAACTGGCCAGCTCCCTCGGACAAGAAGGGTGTCCAGCGCTTCATAGGGTTCTCCAATTTTTACAGGAAGTTTGTGAAGTGTTTCTGCACCAAAACAGCACCCATCACCCAATTGACCCACCAGAAGGTCCAGTTCCAGTGGTCTCCAGAAGCTCAGACAGCCTTCGACAAATTAAAGAATCTGTTCACGTCTGCACCAATTCTACAGCACCCAGATCCAACTCTGCCCTATGTATTCGAAGTAGACGCCTCTGAAGTAGCTACAGGGGCAATCCTGTCCCAATGGCAGGGACCCAAGGCTCTTATTCACCCCATAGCTTTTTTTCTCTCGAAAAATGAGCCCACCAGAGGGAAATTATGACATCAGAGATCGAGAACTATTGGCTATTAAATCTGCCTTAGAAGAACGGAGATACTTATTGGAGGGAGCCGCTCATCCCATTATGATCTTTACACACCATAAGAACCTGGAGTACCTCAGGACAGCCAAACGTTTAAGACCCTGGCAAGCCCGATAGGCTTTGTTTTGCTCCAGGTTCAATTTTCATCTTACATATCGGCCAGGTTCCAAGAATGGGAAAGCGGATGCACTCTCTCTAATGTTTCCAAACACCCTGGGAACAGAGCCAAGTACGATCCTTTCCGCTCAAAATTTTTTACTCATCCAACCTGACCTAAAAACTTTGATTAAACAAGCCTCAACTCCGTGCCCTGGGCCTGAAGTGTCCTCATTGAGAAACCAAGATGGATTTTTATGGCACCAGGACAAGATATTTGTTCCCCAATCAGTTAGACTCCAAGTTCTAAAGATGTCACATGATCACAAACTTGCCAGACATTTTGGAATACGAAGAACCACTGAACTTGTTCAGCGCTCTTTTTGGTGGGCCAGCCTAAGACAGGAATGTAGAGAGTATGTTAACTCTTGCACCACGTGCCAGAGCAATAAGGGTTCCAATGCCAAGCCATGGGGACTTTTGAGGCCGCTACCCACTCCTGAACAACCCTGGAAAGAAATAGCCATGCATTTTATAGTAGACTTGCCCCCCTCTGGGGGATGTACCACCATCATGGTGGTGGTAGACCGCCTTTCCAAAATGGCACATTTTCTCCCGACGATTGGCACACCTTCCGCCTCGGAGACAGCAGACATGTTCATTAAAGAGATCGTCAGATTACATGGACTAACGGATAGTATCGTCTCTGACAGAGGGGTACAATTTACCTCCAAGTTCTGGAGAGATCTCTGCAAATCTCTATCAATTGAAGTATGTCTTTCCTCAGCATACCACCCCCAGAGCAATGGTCAAACAGAAAGGACTAATCAGACCTTAGAACAGTACCTTCGATGCTTCTGTACTTGCTCACAGGATGATTGGCTCTCCCTTCTTCCCTGCACGGAGTTTGTATATAATAATTATTTGTATGCAGCCATCAGTCTCCCTTCTGGGCAAATTATGGATTTCACCCTTCCTTCCGAATACTATACCTGAAACATCTACCCCCGCTGTCCAGGATCGGTTAAGGTTCATTCAAAACGACAAGATACTTCAGGAGGCCATGCGAAAAGCTCAAGAGGACTAAAAGAGATTTCATGATAAAAGAAGAAGAGGGAATCCTGTCTTAAAGATTGGGGACAAGATATGGTTTTCTTCAGTAAACCTCAAGCTCTCATGCCCATCCCGGAAGCTTGGACCCAAGTTCATCGGTCCCTTTGAAATGAAAAGAGAAATAAATCCAGTGGCTTTTGAGCTGGCACTACCCAATAATTACAAGAGCCATCCAGTGTTCCACATCTCCCTGCTTAAACCAGCGGTACCCAGTCATTTTCCTGGAAGAGAAGAGCCACCTCCACCTCCAGTCCTGGTAAAAGGGGAAACAGAATTTGAGGTCAAAACCATTATGGATTGCCGGAGGAGAGGTAGGCAGATCCAGTAGCTCATCAAATGGAGGGATACCCTCCCGAAGACAATTCCTGGGAGCCTGCAAACAATGTGCATGCTCCTAGACTGGTACGGGACTTTCACAGCAGACATCCCGAAGCATCGGCCCGTTGGGGCATCCGGAGGCTGCTCCTTGGGGGGGGGGGGGGACACCGTCAGGGAAATGGACATATGAGACCTGGCAATAGTGCCAGTACTGGTAATGGCCGCCCCCAGCAAATCCCCATGCGTACTGATGCAAATAGTGCGAACGGCCGCGCGCAGATCTGCAACGGAGCTAATGGGCAAACGCGCATGACCAGAAGCACCAATCGGCGTACGCGTGCACGTACAGCGCAACAGATGCAGCCACTTGCTGGCCTATACAAGACTGCCTCTGAACCCATCATTGCTGGATTGTCTTCAGCCTTCCTGAGTTCCTGAGACTCTGTACTACTGCTGTTCGATTTCCTGTTGTGACCCGGCTTGTTCCTGACCTGTCTGATCTGCTCTCCTGGCTTGACCCCCTGGCTTGCTTTACTGACTTGTTACCTTCTCCAGCACCTGATCCTGGCTTGTTCCACGGACTTTGCCACAGTTATCTGTTCCTGCCTGTTTTCCAATAACAGACTTTTGGCTTGCCTCCGTTCCTGCAACCTGCATCTCCTGCCTGGATCCACAGTGTTTGATCCCCAGCCGGCTTCCACTGTTCCTCCTTGTGCACACCTTGCCAAGTGTTACTGAGGATTCCTAAAGACTGCAATACAGCAGTGTTTCCTGTATTCTCCAGGCACTCACCAGCTCTTCTCTCCTGGATCCATCTGGCAACCTGTGCTTCTCTGGGCACTACACCCTCTCTACCCAACCTCAGCGGTGTACTGCACTTAACCGCAAGGGGAGCTCTCTCAGCATTTCAGCCTCCAACCAGGTACGTGATAACCTGATACACTTTATAAAATGTGGGAACCGTTTTTTTTTGTTTTGTTGACACTAAAAATGGAAATTCTTTTTTGATTTATTGTAGATTGTGATACATCAAAACATTCTTCATCAGGGATATTGTTGTAATCATTTGAAACGCGTTGGTTAATCCGCCTCTGCTGCCACCAGTTGATCTGGGTTTTTTTGTAATTGCTGACGGACAGTATCACTGTATATATATATTTCATCAATTTCTATGTTTTTAATATTTAAAACATGCCATCATTGAATTTTCTAATAATGTGACAATTTTTTGGTATAATAAATTATATTTTTCACAATTTATCTTGATTTTGTTGCCCAAAAAATCCCATCATGCAGGTTATTCCAGACTTTCTCAGTTTACAAGGGATGATGGCAACTACATGTTCTCCTACATGAGCTGGCCTAATTTAGGATTTTACAGATAAGCTGTTATTAAAAATCCTATTTTCTTTTTCATACACCACGGGACACAGCCTTTAATCATTACATAGTGGGACGTCCCAGAGCAATGCTCAATAAGAGGGGAGGGAGACAGATCAAGCAAGCCGCCATCGGACGTGAGGCCCTATATTGCTGTCTGCAGCACACTACGCCTGAAGGCAGAATTCTCATGCCCTCTTACATCCATTTGATAGAATTTGGTAAATGTATGGACTAAAAACAAAGTTGCAGCTTTACAGATCTGAGCCATAGAAGGCTGATGATGCACTGCCCATGAACACTTATTGCCCTGGTCAAGTGCGCTTTAACAGGAAAAGGAGGAATTTTGTTCTTTAAACCACAAGTTTGAATTATCACTTATCGAATCCACCTAGAAATGGTTGATTTCGATGCCGCATGGCCCTTTTTGGGACCCTCTGGCAGAATAAACAAAACATATGTTTTACTTATCTGAGCAGTTGCTTGCAGATAAAGTTTTATTGCTCTCACTACATCCAGAGAGTGCAATCATTTTCCCCTGCCGACTGTGGCTATGGAAAAAAGGAAGGTAAAACAATATCTTGATTTAAATGAAATGTCGACACCACCTTAAGAAGAAAAGTAGGATGGGGACGTAACACAATTGTCTTTGTGACAAACTAAATAAGGCTCTTTACAAGAAAGGGCTGCTAATTCAGAAACTCTCCTAGCAGAGGAGACAGCAACCAAAAAAGCCAATTTCTCTTATCGTCCATGGACTGACACAGCCTCTTAACACTTTACCCGTGGGTTATGTCCCTGCTTGCAGGAGAAGACCTAGGCAGAATGTGAAATGTTATACATACATTCTAAAAAGCCAGACCTGAACAGCCCCGCCTAGGGGGGCAGTCCCTCCGGACATAACCCTCCCACTGCAGTCAGCAGACCTCAGTTTTTTTCTGCCTAGCAGAAGGAGAAGACGTGGCTCTCTCAGGAGCCAGTCTCCTGACCTATTTTTGTTCCTTTTTGGAATTTTTCTTGTTTTATTTTTTGAAACCTATCAACTGTCGGCTGGGCAACAGGTTGGGTACAAGATATCCTCGTAGTCTTCCCTGTCCGACCATCAAGCGTGCTGATCCTCGCCTTGTGTGCGTGAGACTCCGTTCACAAAATGCCCCACGACTCCAGGGGTGGTGGGTGGGCTTTTCTGCTCCGCGGTCCTCTCAAAATAGAACAGTCCTGCTGTATCTTTCGCGGTGGACCGGGCCGACAGCTACTCAGTACCGCACTGTGATAGTCCTGTCAGAAACACACCAGTGGGTCCCTCAGGGGACGGGTAGTCTCTCCTGCCTGCAGGTGAGTACATGCTGTGTGTTTCTCTGTGTAGGGGATTTTCCCTGTCTCCCCCTGTTTTTTATTGTCACTCTGTCACCATTGCTGGCGCTGTGCTGTGTGGGGTGCCTGGGGGTCATACTGCCCTGAGGGGGGGGGACTAATGGTTGCCTGCATGTCGCTGGGGCTGTTTTCTGGGAGTTTTTGGGCCTGGGCGCCGTGTTTTGTGTTTTCCCATTCACTTTGTATGGCGGCCATCTTGCCGTGGATCGTCTGAGCACATTGCAGTGGCCATTTTCTTGAAGCCGTGCGCGTTTTTTGCATTTGTTTGGCCCCTATCGCTGCTGGGAACGGCGCGATTCTCCTCACTCTCCCTCACAGCTCACTTGCGCTGGTACAGCGTGGCGCAGGCAGCTGAACCAAGCGGTCCTGGTCCAGGTTGGTGAGTCCCCTGGGCATTCCCCCCCTCAGTCAGCACAGCCAGTGGGTCGATTTTTTTTCTGAGGAGTCTCAGAGAGGGACAATTATGGAGTCAGTGTCACCAGCTTCCCCATGCATGTCAGAGGCAACAGGCAGTGCTCCAGCACCTGCGGTCCCTATGGACCAGTTGTCGGCAGTCCTGGAATCATTTCTGACCAGGATGGAAGCGGTGTGCGAGCGCAAGGGAGCAAAAAAGCGCCCTCTCCCCACATTATCTCCACAAGGGGAGTACTCGGATTCAGATATGGGCCTAGCTGCTGCTGCTCAGGACCCTAGCTCTGACATTTTTGATGGTTTTGAACAGGACATTCCTTGTGAGGAAGACTCCAGTTCTGAGTCAGTAAATGACAGGGCGCTTGTTGGTGAACTCATTGATGCTGTGAGGGACACTCTCAAGCTGAATGCTGCAGAACCTCAGGCGGAGGCAAGTCTCCTTTGGTTCTTTTAAGGCCAAGCCTTCTAAAAAGGTTTTTCCATATGCACCTTTCTTTGACCCAGTTCATTGACCAGGTTTGGGAAAAGCCGTAGAAGACTTTTATGGTCCCGCAGCGTTTGTCTATCAGATACCCCTTTGAAGAAGCCCTGCTTAAAAAGTGGGCTTTCCCCCCAGTGGTCGACCCTCCGGTCGCCCGTTTGAACAGGGCCACCACTCTCCCGATGGAGGGGACTCCTGCATTTAAGGACCCCACTGACAGGAGGTCAGAAGTGGTGAGCAGAGCCATGTTTGCCTTGTTGGGATTCCACCTTACGGCCTGTTGTAGCGGCGACCCTTGTGTCTCAGACACTCACGGAATGGGCAAAATTTTTGCACCAGACTGTGCAGGAGCATAATCTTCCTCCAGACACAATTGCTCTGGCCCACCAAATGGTGCAGGGCCTGATATACGTGTGCGACGCCACTTTGGACGCAGCCCCTTTAATATCCAGGGCCTCTGTTTCGGCGGTGGTACTGCGTCGTCTTATCTGGTTGAAATGCTGGTCTGCTGACCTAGCCTCTAAGAAGCTCCTGACGGATCTACCCTTTAAGGGTGGTAGACTTTTCGGTGCTGCTCAGGATATCATCAAGGATGTCATGGGAGGTAAAAGCACTCTTCTTCCTCAGACTATCAAGGGCAAGGAGGCCCGCCGTAAACTGGGTCCTTCCTTTCCAGCAAAAAAGGTTCTTTTCGTCAGAGTCCACGGGTAAGCCCTCTCAGACTGACAACAGTGCGGCTGGTGGACACAAGCGCCCTTGGGTGCGTAAGCTGAACAAAGCGGCTCCCAAGCCCGCCTCCGCGTGAAGTCTTGCCCCTGCCCGACTTTGGGGTGGGGGGATGACTTTGCAGGTTCACGGATCGGTGGACCTCCCGGATCTTGTTGATTACACACCAAGACCGTGTGAAACATGTCAGCTTTGACCAGAGTTTCTGACTTTTCGTGTGTTTTGGATTTTATGGAAGATTTTACAAAATAAAGGCTTTTATTGGAGTGCTGCTGTCCAGAAGATTCGTTCTTTTGCTATTGCCCGAGTTTGCATTGCTTCCTACCAACAGCCAAGGGTGCAGGCAATCACCTGGAGGACGTCCACACCTGAGCGGTTTTTGTTCTCTGCCCGAAGTCTTGCCCCCGCCCGACTCTGGGGTGGGGGGACGACTTTGCAGTTTCACGGATCGGTGGACCTCCCAGATCTCCGACCGGTGGGTGTGCGAGGTGATCACCTCAGGATACAGGATAGAGTTTTGTTCCTGGCCTTAAGACAGATTCTTTCCCTCAAATCTCCCTCTCCTTCCTGCCCGTCGGGCGGCCCTCTTAGGGGCCGTACAGGATTTGATCAGTTCCGGAGTAATTGTGCCGGTTCCGTCACAGGAGAGGTTTCAGGGGTTCTACTTGAATCTGTTTGTTGTCCCGAAAAAGGACAGGGTTCGGCCAATCTTGGACCTCAAGGCCCTGAATGCCTTTGTGAAGGTGCAAAAATTCTGCATGTAATCCATTTGCACGGTGATCGCTACACTCCATCGAGGGGATTTTCTGGCTTCCTTAGACATCAAGGACGCCTACTTGCATGTTCCGATCTGCACAAGTCACCAAAAGTTTCTGCGCTTTGCGATCAGTGAAGTCCACTATCAATTTGTGGCTTTGCCCTTCGGCCTAGCCTCGGCACCAAGGGTGTTCACCAAGGGGCTTGCTCCGGTTCTAGCTTTGCTGAGACAGCGAGGCATTGCGATCGTAGGCTATCTGGACAATCTTCTTCTAAGAGCAGACAATGGCTCAGAATTAGAAGAAAGTGTGACTAA
The DNA here is from genome assembly GCA_029206835.1 of Rana muscosa. Lineage (NCBI taxonomy): Eukaryota > Metazoa > Chordata > Amphibia > Anura > Ranidae > Rana > Rana muscosa. The sequence goes on from CM055122.1 coordinate 1,130,029,135, forward strand.
CGTCAGTCAGACCCTCAGGGACTTCGGGTGGCTCCTGAACATTCAGAAGTCGGTCCTGGTCCCGACTCAGCGGTTGGAGTATCTAGGTCTGATCCTGGACTCCTTGGAGGCAAAGATATTCCTACCCCCGGAGAAGATACTGACACTTCAGTCTGCAGTGCAGGTCCTGACGTCCCGAAAATGGTCGTCAATCCGTTTTTTGCATGAGAGTCCTGGGACTCATGGTGGCCTCGTTCGAGGCCGTTCCGTATGCTCAATCACACACACGGGCATTACAGAAAGAGATCCTGTCCACTTGGGACAAATCCCCGTTGCCCTTGCATCTTCAGATCCAGTTGGGTCATCCGGTCAGGGCGTCCCTACCGTGGTGGTTGAGGTCCCCGGCTCTTCGGTCCGGGAAGTCATTCCTCCCCATCCAGTGGACGGTGATCAAGACGGACGCCAGCCTGACGGGCTGGGGTGGAGTTTGGGGAGTCCTGTCAGCCCAAGGGCTTTGGACTCCGGACAAAGCCCGTCTACCGATCAATGTTCTGGAAATACGGGCAATCAGACTGTGCCTCCCCTCGTGGTCGGAGAGATTACAGGGTAGCTCCCTCAGGATCCAGTCGGACAATGCCACAGCGGCGGCGTATGTCAACCATCAAGGGGGGACTCGGAGCTCAGCTGCGGCTTCCGAGGTCGCCCGCATCCTAAGGTGGGCCGAAAGAAGCGTGCCGGCTCTGTCGGCCGTCTACATTCTGGGCGTAGACAACTGGCAGGCGGACTATCTGAGTCGCCAGACGCTGGACCAGGGAGAGTGGTCCTTGCACCCGGAGGTTTTTCAACTTCTTTGCCGGCGGTGGGGCACGCCGGATGTGGACCTGATGGCCTCTCGACTCAATCGCAAGGTGTCGAGGTTCGTGGCCAGGTCCAGGGACCCTTGGGCGGATGCGTTGGTTGCCCCATGGGGTCATTATCACCTGATATATGTTTATCCTCCGCTGCAGCTGCTCCCTCGCCTGCTGTGCAGGGTGGCGACCGAGGGGATTCCGGTAATCCTCATTGCTCCGGATTGGCCTTGGCATCATTGGTACGCCGATCTGGTACGTCTCGTCGCGGACGTTCCTTGGCTGTTGCCAATAACGGAGGACCTTCTGTCTCAAGGTCCTATATTTCATCCTGCTTTACAGTCTCTGGCTTTAACAGCATGGCTATTGAAAGCCAGGTGCTGAGGGACCGAGGTCTCTCCGCTTCGGTCATTTCGACCATGTTAAGGGCATGGAAGTCTTCCTCCAGAAAGATCTATCACTGTACCTGGAAAGCTTACATCGCCATGTGCGACGAGCTGGATTGGCGTCCACGGACGTATTCCGTCCCCAGAATCCTGCGGTTCTTGCAGCGTGGTGTGACCCAAAAGCTTGCTTTGAGTACCATTAAGGGTCAGATTTCGGCCTTGGCCGCCTTCTTTCAGCGACCGCTAGCAGGTCATTCCTTGGTTAGCACCTTTGTGCAAGGGGTTCGCCATGTGCTCCCTCCTGTCAAGCCTCCTCTCCCTCCTTGGGATCTGAATTTGGTGCTCTCGGTTCTCCAGGAACCTCCCTTTGAAAATATCAGAGATATTCCCCTCTTGACCTTGTCTCAGAAGGTGGCCTTCTTAGTGGCCATTACTTCTGTTAGACGGGTGTCTGAGTTAGCGGCCTTGTCCTGCAAGTCGCCTTATTTGGTCATCCATAAGGATAAGGCGGTGTTGCGTCCGCAGCCTTCCTTTTTGCCAAAGGTGGTCTCGGCTTTTCACCTTAATGAGGACATTGTCCTCCCGTCCTTGTGTCCTCACCCATCGCATCCCAGAGAGTTTGCGCTTCACACGTTGGATGTGGTACGAGCCTTGCGGGTGTACCTGTCTGCTACTGCTTCCATTCGGAAGTCTGACTCACTGTTTGTGTCGGTCTCTGGTCCAAAACAGGGCCAAACGGTTTCGTCTTCCACCATTTCTAGGTGGATCAGGCAGACCGTCATACAGGCCTATGCCCTCAAGTGGCGGGCGCCTCCCTTTCCGGTTATGGCGCATTCCACCAGGGCAATTGGTGCTCCCTGGGCTTTCCGACATCAAGCATCGGTTGCACAAGTGTGCAAGGCGGCGACCTGGTCGTACGTTCATACCTTTTCTAAATTCTATAAGGTTGAAGTGGCTGCATCTTTGGATGCTTCCTTCGGACGCAAGGTGTTGCAAGTGGCTGTTTAAAGTTGCATCTCCTCCGTTGAGGAGCTCTGCCTTGTTTGGAGTGAAGTTTTTGGTTTTCTATTTATACTGCTCCCATCCCTCGGCACTGCTTTGGGAGATCCCACAGGTAAAGTGTTAAGAGGCTGTGTCAGTCCATGGACGATAAGAGAAAATAGGATTTTTGTACTCACCGTAAAATCAGTTTCTCTGACGTCCATGGACTGACACAGCACCCACCCTTCTTTTCAAGATTTGTACTGCTTTGTTACGAACTGAGGTCTGCTGACTGCAGTGGGAGGGTTATGTCCAGAGGGGCCGAGGATCAGAACACTCGATGGTCGGACAGGGAAGACTACGAGGATATCTTGTACCCAACCTGTTGCCCAGCCGACAGTTGATAGAAGGTTTCTAAAAATAAAACAAGAAAAATTCCAAAAAGGAACAAAGATAGGTCAGGAGACTGGCTCCTGAGCGAGCCACATCTTCTCCTACTAGGCAGAAAAAAAACTGAGGTCTGCTGACTGCATTGGGAGGGTTATGTCCGGAGGGACCGTCCCCCTGGGCGGGGCTGTTCAGCTCTGGCTTTTTAGAATGTATGTATAACATTTCACATTCTGCCTAGGTCTTCTCCTGCAAGCAGGGACATAACCCATGGGTAAAGTGTTAGGCTATGTCAGTCCATGGACGTCAGAGAAACGGATTTTACGGTGAGTACAAAAATCCTATTTTCCTACTCAAAAGGATTAACGGAATATGGCGAATAGGTTCAAAGGGCTGCTTTTGCAAGACCGACAAAACTAGATTCAAATCCCAGGGACACAAGGGAGTTTTGACTGGCGGATTTACCCACAGTACCCCCTGAATGAATGCCCGGACTAGGGAATGAGATGCCAACAGTCTCTGAAAGAAAATTGATAGAGCCGAGACTTGACCCTTAATAGTACTCAGGGCTAGTTTCATATCTACCCCCAATTGACAAAAGGCCAGAATCCTACTAATGACATACTTTTGAGGGTTCCACCCTCTAGACTCACACCAGGAAACATATGCCTTCCAGATTCTAAAATAGATGAGCCTGGAGGCCGGCTTTCTAGCATTAATGCGAGTGGAAAGAACTGGACCCGAGAGCCCACGTTTCTTCAATAAGTAGGTTTCAACAGCCAAACCGTCAAATTTAGCTTTCGTAAGGAAGGATGGAACACTGGACCCTGCGATAGCAGGTCTTGGCGAAGTGGAAGAATCCAAGGCTCCCCCAACATCATCCTTACGATTTCGGTGTACCAGGACCGTCTGAGCCAATTCGGAGCCACTAGGAGTACTGGTATTCCCTCCTTTTTGATTTTGCAAAGCAGTCTCTGTAGGAGCGGAACTATAGGGAATGCATAGATCAGTGAAAATTGATCCCAGGGAATCAGTGCATCCGTTACGTAGGCCCTTCCGTAGGATCTCTTATCCGCGACACAAAGTTGCCCAACTTCCTGTTGAATCTGGAAGCTAGTAAATCTACATCTGGGATTCCCCATTTTTGGCAAATAGCCTGAAAAATATCGGGGTGGAGAGACCACTATCCTGGCAACAGCTGCTGGCGGCTCAGGTAATCCGCTTGCCAATTCTCTATCCCTGGAATGAAGATTGCAGAAAGACAAGGAATATGACTTTCCGCCCATAGTAAAATCTGATTCACCTCTCTGAGCATCCCGACTTGTAACCTGTGTGTCCAGGTTCTGAGGGCTAGGTATACTGCCCGAATCTCCAATATGTTGATGGACAAGCTTCTCTCGAACTTGGACCAAGTTCCCTGGGATGAAGCCTCTTCCAGGATTGCCCCCCAGCCAAAAAGGCAGTCATCCGTAGACACCACCTTCCAGGTGACCGGGAGAAAGGATTTTCCTTTCCGCAAATTTTCGGTCTTTAAACACCAAATGAAGCTTTGGCGCACCTCTGAAGACAGGCGCATTGGTACATCTAGAGCTTGGATTCTCCTGTTCCAGGCAGCCAGAATACTGTTTTGAAGCAGTCTCGAGTGAAACTGGGCATAAGGAACGGCCTCGAAGGAGGCCACCATTTTCCCCAAAAACTTCATGCAAAGGCGAATGGATGGTCCCTTTTTTGCTTTGACCATGCGGATCAATTCCTTTAAAGATTTTATCTTTGGCTCTGGAAGGATTACCCTGCTTTGGGCCGTGTCTATGACCATGCCCAAATACTCTACCCTTCTTAAGGGCTGTAGAGAGGATTTCTGTAGGTTTAGGATCCACCCTAAATGCTCTAGGTATTTAACCGTACTGAGCACACTGATTTAAACGTGCTACTGATTGTTCTACCAGGAGTAAGTCGTCTAGATAAGCCATCACCGCTATGCCCTGCGCCCTTAGATTTGCCAAAAGCGGGGCCAGAACCTTTGTAAATACCCAAGCCAAAAGGCAGAGCCACAAACTGGTAGTGGCGGTGTTCTACTGCGAATCTCAGTAACTTTTGGTGAGCGGGATGGATAGGCACGTGTAAGTATGCGTCTTTGAAGTCTATTGACGCCAAGAATTCTCCGCCTTGTAGGGTGGAGACCACCGATCGAATAGTCTCCATTCAGAAATGGCAAATGTTCAGAAACTGATTCAGAGCTTTTAGATCCAGAATGGGTCTGACGTCTCCATTTGGTTTTGGAACCACAAAGAGGTTTGAAAAAAACCTTGAACCTTGCTCTCTTAGGGGGACTGCCATGATTACCCCCTGGGACAGCAAGTGATCCAATGCTTGGAAGAAGGGTTCTCTTTTTAATGGATCTTTGGAGATGGTTGAGCTTAAAAACCGATAAGGTGGAATTTCTTGGAATTCCAGTTTGTACCCTAGGGATACTGTGGAAATTAGTCACTTGTCCTGGATGTCTGTCTGCCAAGCCGCTAAAAACTGCCGAATTTGCCCCCCCACTCGGCTAAGGGGGTTTTGGGGTTCTGCTTGTTAGTTTTTTTACCCCACAGCTATTTGTGACACTGCACTTGACCCTGGGTCTTGGCTCTTGTAGCTCGCTGAGAATGCCGTCGCCACTGCCTGGAGGCAGAGGTTCCGGGAACCAGAGAGTGAACGTTTAAAACAAGGGCGCTTGTCTGGTAACAGGGGTAGTTTGACCACTTGACATTTTTTGGATGTATTTATCCAGATCTTCCCCAAAGAGACGTTCCCCATGGAAGGGGAAACCGGCCAAGAGTTTTTTACATGGAGCTTCAGCTGACCAATGCTTTAACTAGAGAATTCTGCGCATATGTACCAGCTGGAGAGGGAGGCGGGATGCCTGCTGAATAGAAGCTCTTATAGCATCCACCTTAAAACATAAGGCATTAGGCAGGTTCTCCAATAGTTTGACCTGATCCGGAGGAAGAGCCTTAAGCCCTTGCTTCACTTGTTCCTTAAGGACCAGAGACACATACCAACCGCTGCCACAGCAGGTTGGGTTACGGCGCCAGCCATAAGAAACAAAGATTTAAGTAAAGATTCCAATTTCTTTTCAGAAGGATCTTTAAATACCTGAGCATTGTCTACAGGACAAGTTAGGTTTCTATTTACACAAGACATGGCCGCATCTACTACAGGCACCTCTTGGCAAGTTTTTCCTCCATAGGCTAAAGCACCTCAAATTTCCTAGGAGAAAAACGCTTGTCTGGATGTAGCCAGTCTGCGTAAATAAGGTTCTCCAATAAAGGATGAACCGGAAAGGAACAAGCAGCCTGCAGGGATTTTAATGAACCCAGGGAGGAGACAGGTGACTCAGTTAACTCAGAAGACGGCAACTTAAACGTTGAACGCACCGCTTCAGCATAACATTGCACCTGCAATTTAAGAACCTGGGAAGCAGAAAAAGGTTCTTCTGAAACCCCTGATCCATCCGACTGCTCTTCATCCTTATCCCCCGATGGCGCTACATTATTGTCCTCATCAGATTTTTCTGAAGGAGGAACTAGAACAGAAGGGGACCTACTTTGCTTTTTTTCCTTCTGTGAGGACTTTGCGATTAAAACAGCAATTCTCCCTTCCAAACTGTTCAAAACTACTGCCAAAGTGTCCTCAGTGACATATGCAGCTGGCACCACAGGGGAGGCTGCTATTCCTGATAAAGGTAATGGCTCATCCTGTGCAGGTGTCTCAAGTCTTACAGGGGAAGATGGCACTAGGCAGCTAGGACCCCCCCCCCCCGACTCAGGCGGTGATGATGCTTTAGGGCCCTTCTTTGATGGGAAGACATAGTCTAAGCAACAAGCAGAGGTACAAACAATGCATACACTACTGTGCTAGTTTAGCAATGTACATAAAGCATCCAACTAATCACACAGCTTTGATGCCGAGTAGGTGTCCAGGAGTGCCTGAATCCAACCACAGAGAAACTTACGTGCCCCCAAGCTGCTGTGTCCCTGTTAATAGAGAGCTCTCATGCGTCTGAGGTCACTTTTAAGACTCCCGCCTTGCGCCTGTGCAGTAGAGCGGCGCGCCCGCTCGCGTGCCCACGCCCTCTTTCCAGCCGTGCACTGTAAAAGCGCGTGTAGCGGGGAATGGTGGAAATACCCATAGTAAGGGGAGAGGGGAGGATCCCCCAACAAGCAGCCATACCTCACTGAAAAGGTGCTTTGCTAGCCATGCAGAGCTTGCAGCGGAGGAAGCACGCTGCCTGAGGAGCCACTGACACTACACTGGTCCTGGAGCATGGTGCGTAAACATCAGCTCTTTACTCCCTCTAGTGGCGGATATAGGCAAGACAACACTACTCAAAGGGGAAAGTCCTTAAGATGTTTTTGCTTAGGATCTTTCCCACTCACCTTATCCCTGCCGCAGGACTGAAGACCAGACAGTACCAATCTTCACCTATCACGGCGGGTATGTTGTGCCAACCTTCAGGGATCTGGGTTCCTATTTAAAGGAAGCCTCTTCCCTGGACCTTGTAAAAGGCTCTGCCAGAAACACTTGCGCATTTTCATATAGCGAAAGTACTGGATCCGAGAGCCCAGTCTTCAAAAGAGCCATTACAGGCAACAACCTCGGTCTTCTGCGAGGCCCGGGTACCATCCAATTTTAGCGTATTTAATAGGCTTCTTGGATGGATCCGTTGTGTAGCACTTTGACCCCCGGAGGGATTTTTAGCAGAGCTTCTTCTTAGAACATCCTTAGTCGCAACCATCACCTGAGACACTGGCAAAAAAAAAATGGAGGTACTTCCCTTATGGGAGGGGTTATATAGAGGGGAACTCGTCTTCATTGGGTGTGCCAGTGTCCAATTACCTCTGGTGAACTATACAACCCACTATGTAATGATTAAAGGCTCTGTGTCCCGTGGTGTACGAAAAAGAAACATACATATATATATATATATATATATATATATATAATGTTTTGGGGTTCTATGTAATTTTCTAGCAAATTATGATTTTTACATGTAGGAGAGAAATGTCAGAATTGGCCTGGGTGCTCCAGAACGCCTGATGGTGCTCCCTGCATGTTGGGCTGCTCTATGTGGCCATGCTGTGTTAAAGTCTCACACATGTGGTATTGCCATACTTAGGAGTAAGAGCAGAATGTGTTTTGGGGTGTAATTTGTGGTATGCATATGCTGTGTGCGAGAAATAACCTGCTAATATGACAATTTTGTGAAAAGAAAAAAAAAATGGGATTTTTTGTACTCACCGTCAAATCCTTTTCTCTGAGTTCATGGACCGACACAGCTTCCAATTGACAAGTGGCTATTATCCGTTATTTAGGAGTGACTAGGCAGAAAAACTTGTAAAAAGTGTTGCATCACACCTTTTACAGTACCACCCAGGGGGCGGACCCTCTGGGTATATCCCCTCACTCTGCATCTCGCAGATCAGTTCGTAAAAAAGCAGTACAAACTTAAAAAGGAGGAGGGGTGTGTGCTGTGTCGGTCCATGAACTCCGAGAAAAGGATTTTACGGCGAGTACAAAAAATCCTATTTACTTTTTCGTTCATGGACCGACACAGCTGCCAATTGACAAGTGGGACGCCCCAAAGCAGTGTCAAAACCAAGGGGTGGTAACAGCATAAAAGTAAAAAAAACTTCACCCCAAACAAAACAGAGCTCCTCAACAGAGGAGTTGCAACTCTAAACAGCCGCAAAAGCCTGCGGCCGAAAGAAGCATCCGAAGATGCACACACATCAACTTGTAAGTTAGTGAAAGTGTGAACGGACGAGCATGTCGCCGCCTTACACACCTGGTGAAACGGACACTTTATGCTCTCAAAGCTCGGAGGCGTCCAAAATTACAACGTCGTTTCCTCGACGGATGAAGACACAAGGATGGCAGTACAATGTCTTCCTAGATGGAAGGTCGAACATGACCTTAGGAAGAAAAGAAGGCTGCGGACGCAGCATCACCTATCCTTGTGGAAGATAAGATAAAGAGCCTTGCTGACATAAGCCAAGAGGCATCTCTTGCCCTGGTCGAATGCGCCGAGAAAGGGAGGCCTGACCCTTCATGGCGTAAGCCTGATCACAATCTGTCGGATCCACCTAGAGATGGTGGCCGACGAGACCGCTGGGCCCTACTAGGGACCAGCCACTGAAAACAAACAGTGAGCCTGGACTCCAGAATGGAGCTGTGCCAGACAAGCATTCTCTCAGAGTTCTCAGACAATGTCCAAGGAATGCAACGTGAGGACACAAGGATGGCAGTACAATGTCTTCCCTGAGATGGAAAGTCGAACCCGACTTTAGGAAGAAAGAAGGCTGCGGACGCAGCACCTTATCCTCGTGGAAGATCAGATAGGGAGGCTTGTATGACAAGGCTGCCCGCTCAGAAACCCGTCTTAGCTGGCATAACAGCCACCAAAAGGATCACTTTTTGAGAAAGTGTCAACAAGGGAATCTCCCTGATTTTCTTAAACCGTGGTTTCTGAGACACTTAGAGGCCTTGCCGTTGAAGCCATAACCTGCAAGCAGGATTGCATCTGGGACCCTGCGCCAGCAGGTCCTCTCGTAGTGGTAGACGCCAAAAGGACGTCTGCTACACAAGCCCTACGGAGGTAGTGGCGGGTGGACCGGAGGGGCCGCCTGTCGAACCCGCTGTACAAACGTTCTCACTAGAGAGTGAGCCACCAGAGGTCGCTGAAAAGACAGCCAGGGCAGATACCTGGCCCCCTTATTGTACTTAAGTACAATTTTTGGCCCGTTCCCTGCTGAAGAACAGCAGGACTCTGGAACCAAATAAGTACGCGGATGCCACCTCATTTCCTACAATTGGATATGTAGGTCCTCCAAGTGCGATGGTAATCTTCCAAGGGGATGATTTCCGGGCACTCCTCATGGTAGAGATCACTGATTCTGACAGGTCCCAGTCTTAGCACCTGGCTCTCGAGCCCTGCCGTTAAGCCAGTGACTGTAAAAACAGGATGCGTATGGGACCTTGCGACAGCAGGTCCTTCCTTAGTGGTAGATGCCAAAAGGCGTCTGCTACCAGACGCACTAGATCGGCATACCAAGGACGCCGAGGCCAATTCAGAACAATTGGGACCATTGTAGTTCTCTCTGCCTCCAATCTGCGAAGCAGATGAGAAAGAAGCTACCGAGCTGGAAGGCATAGATTAGTCGGTACTGACTCCACAGTGCCATCAACGCAACTGTCGTGTTTGCCCATGGGTCTCTTGACCTGGCCACAAACCTCAATACCTTCCGATTGAATCGAGAAGTCATGAGATATACGACTGGTGTGCTTCCCCTCTGGTAAGGGAGCCGCTTAGGAGGTGAGCGACCTCCTATGCTGCAGCAGAGCTGCTTGTTCCTTCTTGATGATTGACATACGCCACTACTGTGGTGTTTGTCCGACTGGATTCTGACTGGACGCCCTTGTAGCCTCTGAGACCATGTGGAGAGGCAAAGCCAGATCCCCCGGCCTTCAGGCCAATGATCTGTAATGGGATTCCTCCAAAGTCCAGTGACCCAGGTTGACTGAGCTCTTCAGCCTCCTCTGCAACCGGGAATACAGGTGTCTGCCATGACCACTATCCAGTAAAAAGAAGGAACAACTTCCCAGACAGAATGCCGGTGATGTCGGCCACCAACTAGGGAGATTCTGCTAATCCAGGGATGAAGGGCACTTAACCCTTCAGGACAGAGTTACCCTCTGTAACACTCGCGTGTGAATTAGTGCCTATGATACCGCCTCGAAGGAGGCTACCATGAGGCCCAGGACTCGCCTGAAGTGGCGTGACAACCCACTTTTGGAATGTCAACTGCTGCACCGCAGCCCGAAGGGTCTGCAACTTTCCCCAAGGGGGAAAAAACCTACACATGAGGAGTCCAGAATCAACCCGAGAGACACTAGGAGTTGGGACGGTACCATATTGACTTCTGAGTGTTCAGCACCCCACCAGTAACGGAGGGTTTGACAAGTTAGACATGCTCACTTCTATTTGAAGTTTGAAGTGACCCTCAGGAGATCGGCCAAGTTGCCCATGATAGCGAAGCCACGCTGTCCTAGCAGGGCCAGAATCGGGGCAAGCACCTTGGTGAACACCCATGGTGCCGATGCCAGGCCAAAGGGGAGAGCCACCATTGGTAGTGGTCTTCCCTGGCCGCCAACGCAGACATCTCTGATGCCTGGTACATATGGAAACATGTAGCATGCGTCCTTGCCCCTGGATGGAGGGCAGCGACAACAGAGCGAGCCAACTCCTTTCCGGAATCTTTGTACTTACACAAAGCAGTTGAGGGTCCTGAGATCCAATATAGGACGAACCCCCTCTAGTACTACGAACAGATTTGAGTAGAACCTCTGAACCCATTCCTGTACTAAGACAGGAAGGTCTACCCTGCGTATCCGCAGGTCTTGGGCCACACCATGTAAGGTTTCCCTACAAGTCGGCTGAAGCTGGCGGTTAAGAGGGAAAAAATCTGTTCGGTAGGCAAGCAAGGTTGGATTTGCAAACCCAGGGACGCTTCTGTCCCTCAGCAGGCGCTTTAACAGACTGGGGTCCTTTGCTTGCCGCACAAGGCAGACGAAGGGACTGCTTGTGCGTGGTGAAGGAGGGCCCTAGCCTATGGCGTGGCTCCTTACCTTCTTAGGATTGCCGAAGCAATGTGCTCTTACCTCCTGTGGCATCTTAAATGATGTCATCCATCAAGGTCCCAAAAAGTCTGTCGCCCTAAAAGGGCAGATCCAACAGGGCCTTCTTGGAAGATTGGTCCGCAGACCAGCACCTTAGCCAGATCAGGTGGCGTAGCGCCACCGCATAACCCGAGGTCCAAGACAGCAAGGGGGTAGTATTTAAGTCTGACTCGCAGACAGACTCAAGGCCCTGTACCAACTGGTCAGCCAGAGCTACCTCGTACAGAGGAGCTTTCCGTGCTTTTAACCCCTGGAGTAGCATCTTTGCCTTCTCAGTAAGTGTCTGAGGCATCAGAAAAAAAAACAGCCATGCTGGACGTACCTCTGAGCTCCCCACTGTGTATAGGTAGCGAGTGTCTCTGAAGACAGGAGTGCCCCTTCCACTGGACTCGTGGTAACTTAAGTCTGGACACAGGGTGTCCACTATCAGGGGAGAGGTCCATCCTTTCAGGAACTCTCCTCAAGGGGTACCGGACCGACCAAAAAAAATAAAAACATTTTTTATTTTTTTTGGGACTGAAAAAGAAAAAAACCTCAATGGGTTTTCCCACTCCTTGTACAAGAGCTTATCAATATAAGACACACAAGGAAACACCTTAGCAGTGCAGGTTGGCTTTAGGGAACACAAAGGGGGCCGGAGTCTCTGCTGCTTCTGCAGCATTCTCTATTTCTTTGCGTATCCCGCACTGCAGTAATAAGGTCAGATACCAAAGCCTTATTGCGTACTGACCTGGACTTGGAGTTATTCTCACTGTACGATCGATCGGTCACGGTCTGCAGTCTCTGATGCATCAGAATCCGGGCCATGAGCCATAGCTGGGCCTGGTTCTGCATCAGAATTATCCCCGGAAGATTGCAGGGCACGGGGGTGTTTACTACCCCTCGTGTTCCCGTGTGCCGCTTCCACCCTGGCAACAGACATAGTGTCCACAGATACATCAGGGGCACCAGCTACCAAGTCAGGTGTTTCAGGGGAAAAAAACATCTGCTTCAGACGCCATGCTGACCCACGCGCTAACACCCACAGGGCTCCAGGCAAGGTATCAATAGGCCACCCTCCTAGCTGATACAGAGATGCAGGGTCTCCCAGAGGACTCCCCACCCTTGGAATGGTACTGCTATGCTGCCGTGTGCTCCACCTGTGATGCTATCCCCCCGCTGTCTGATTCCGATCGGCGTCTTCTTTGTAAATTCGCGCCAGAGAGATGCACCCTAGAGGCTGGAGACTACCGCAAAATGGCTGCCAAGTGGCTGTATAGAACAATGTGGGCTCTAAGAAAATGGCCGCCAAGCCTGAATGTAGAGGCAAAAGGCGGCCTGCGGACCACAACAAAATGGCCGCCGAGCGGCCGTCTATACATACAGGCGAGAATCCTAAGAAATACGGCCGCCGAACAGTCGGCAATTTAAAGCTATTGGCGCAAAACTACAAGAAAATGGCCGCCGGACATTCATTAGAGGCCGAAACAGGCATGGACTATCGCAAAATGGCCACCGACAGCATGGAGGGAGAAGCGCACACACACACACACACAGGTAAGCAAATTAAATTCTTTTTAACTGACAACACAGCGCAGCCCCGCTCCAGATGGAGCCCCCCCCCATGGTGACCATCACCCAGCAACCTTAGCTCAGAGCCCAGGGAGGAGGGAAGGCAGGGAGAGAGGAAAGAAAGGGGTCATAACCACTTACTTGATCTCTCCGGGAATGTCCAGCAAATGTCAACTCTGCCAAAGCGGGGGAGCTACTTACCCTTCCTGCATGTTTCATGCTGGAAGACATTCCAGACAGATCATCATCCGCGCACGGAGATGACTGTCGGCCAGGCATGCTGTGATTGAACCCTGGGGAACGATCATATGCATGCCCTGGAGCGTTAACTCACCGGACAGGCTACTGCGACTCGGCCGTAGGGTCAGCCGAAGTCGAGCGGTCCAATGCAAGCCTAGGAGCGTAGACTCACCGGACAGGCTACTGCGACTCGGCCGTAGGGTCAGCCGAAGTCGAGCGGTCCAATGCAAGCCTAGGAGCGTAGACTCACCGGACAGGCTACTGCGACTCGGCTGTAGGGTCAGCCGAAGCTGAGCGGTCCGATGCAAGCCTAGGAGCGTAAGCTCACCGGACAGGCTACTGCGACTCGGCCGTAGAGTCAGCCTTAGCTGAACGGTCCGATGCAGGCCCTGGAGCATCGTCTCACCGGCCACCCGTAGAGCAACGGGCAAGTCGTGGAAAACCCAGCGCGTAGCTAGGGTCGGCACACACTCGATGGCCGAAACTGGGGGGACTACAAGGATCGAGAACCCAGCCTGTCACCCAGTCGGCAGTTGATCGCAGGAACCAAAAAAAAAAAAGCAAATTGTAGAAAAAAATATATATAAATATTTCCTGGACCAATGGGCCCGAAGGGAGCCATGTCCTACTCCTTGCTAGACAGAAAAAAACTGATGTGCGAGATGCAGAGTGAGAGGAAATAGCCCAGAGGGTCCGCCCCCTGGGCGGTACTGTAGAAGGTGTGATGCAACACTTTTTACAAGTATTTCTGCCTAGTCACTCCTAAATAACGGATAATACCCACTTGTCAATTGGAAGCTGTGTCGGTCCATGAACGAAAGAGTAAATAGGATTTTTGTACTCACAGTAAAATCCTTTTCTCCGAGTTCATGGACGGACACCGCTTCCTATTGACAAGTGGGTATTATCCTTCATTTATGAGTGACTAGGCAGAAAACTTGTAGAAAGTGTTCACACCACACCTTATACAGCACCGCCCAGGGGGCGGACCCTCTGGGTATAATCCCTCTCTGCACCTCGCAGATCAGTTCGTCAAAAAGCAGTACAAACTTAAAAAAGAGGGGTGGGTGCTGTGTCCGTCCATGAACTCAGAGAAAAGGATTTTACGGTGAGTACAAAAATCCTATTTACTCTTTCGTTCATGGACAGACACAGCTTCCTATTGACAAGTGGGACGTCCCAAAGTAGTGTCAAAAATGAGGGGGTGGGAACAGCATTAAAAAAACTTCACCCCAAAACAAGACAGAGCTCCTCAACGGAGGAGTTGCAACTCTAAACAGCCGCCTGCAATACCTTGCGGCCGAAAGAAGCATCCGAAGATGCACACACAACTTGTAAAGTTTAGTGAAAGTGAACGGACGAGCAGGTCGTTGCCTTATACACCTGGTGAAACAGACGCTTGATGCTCTCAGAGCTCGGACAGCGTCCAAGAAATACGTCGTCCCCTTAGGATACGACGGATGAGGACACAAGGATGGCAGTACAACGTCTTCCTTGAGATGGAAGGTCAAAAATGACCTTAGGAAGAAAAGAAGGCTGCGGACGCAGCACCACTCATCCTTGTGGAAGATCAGAAAGGGAGGCTTGCATGACAAGGCTGCCCGTTCAGAAACGCGTCTTAACTGGCATAACAGCCACCAAAAGAACCACTTTCTGAGAAAGTGTCAGCAAGGGAATCTCCCTGATGTTCTCAAACGATGGTTTGAGGCACTTAGAGGCCATGCCGTTAAAGCCATTGACTGCAAGCAGGATGGCATATAGGACTCTGCGACAGCAGGTCCTCTCGTAGTGGTAGACACCAAAAGGACGTCTGCTACACAAGCCCCATGGAGGTAGTGGAGGGTAGACCGGAGGGGCCGCCTGCCAAACCCACTGTACCAATGTTCTCACTAGAGCATGAGCCACCAGGGGTCGTTGAAAAAAGACAGCCAGGGCAGATACCTGCCCCCTAATTGTACTTAAAGTAAAACATTTTGGCCCGTTCCCTGCTGAAGAACAGCAGGACTCTGGAACCAAATAAGTACGCGGATGCCACCTCATTTCCTCACAAATGGATATGTAGGTCTTCCAAGTGTGATGGTAAATCTTCCTAGGGGATGATTTCCGAGCACTCCTCATGGTAGAGATCACAGAGTCTGACAGGCCCCGGTCTTTTAGCACCTGGCTCTCAAGCCATGCCGTTAAGCCAGTGACTGTAAAAAACAGGATGGCGTATGGGACCTTGTGACAGCAGGTCCTTCTTAGCGGTAGATACCAAAAAAGGGCGTTCTGCTACCAGACACACTAGATCAGCGTACCAAGGACGCCAAGGCCAATCCAGAGCAATTGTGACCATTGGAATCCTCTGCCTCCAGTCTGCAAAGCAGCTGAGGAAGGAGCTTCAGAGGAGGAAAGGCATAGATTAGCAGGTACTGACTCCACGGTGCCATCAACGCATCTGTTGTGTTTGCCCATGGGTCCCTTGATCTGGCCACAAACCTCAATACCTTCCAATTGAGCCGAGAAGCCAGGAGATATAAGACTGCCGTGCCTCCCCTCTGGTAAAGGAGCTGAAACGCCTCCGGGTGTAGAGACCATTCTCCTTGGTCCAGCATCTGGCAACTCAGGTAGTTCACCTGCCAGTTTCCCACACCCGGAATGTATACGGCTGACAGGCCTGGTATGCTCCTTTCTGCCCCACTTAGGAGGTGAGCAACCTCCGATGCTGCAGCAGAGCTGCTTGTTCCTCCTTGATGATTGACATACGCCACCACTGTGGTGTTTGTCCGACTGGATTCTGACTAGACGCCCCTGTAGCCTCTGAGACCATGTGGAGAGGCAAAGCCAGATCGCCCGGACTTCCACTACAATGATCGGCAAGTGGGATTCCTCCGGTGTCCAGCGACCCAGGTTGACTGAGCTCCCCAGACTCCTGTCCAACCGGGAAGACAGACGTCCGCCGTGACCACCATCCAGTAAAAAGGAAAGAACGACTTCCCGGATAGAAGTGCCGGTGATGTCGGCCACCAACTAGCGAGGTCCTGACTAGGTGGCTCACCCGGATTTTGACAATCCAGGGATGAAGGGCACTTGACCCTCTGGACAGAATTACCTTCTGTAACACTTGCGTGTGAAATAGTGCATATGGTACTGCCTCGAAGGAGACCACCATGAGGCCCAGGACTCGCCTGAAAAAGTGGCGTGACAACCCTCTTTGGGATGTCAACTGCCGCACCGCAGCCCGAAGGGTCTGCAACTTTCCCATAGGGAGGAAAAAACCTTTGCCACAATCAACCCTAGATACACTAGGAGTTGAAACGGTACCGATACTGACTTCTGAGTGTTCAGCACCCAACCAAGAAACGGAGGGTCTGACAGATTATAGACATGCTCACCTCTAATTTTGAGTTTGAGGTGGCCCTCAGAAGAACGTCCAAGTTGCCCATGATAGCGATGCCACGCTGTCTTAGTAGTAGGGCCAGAATCGGGGCAAGCACCTTGGTGAACACCCTTGGTGCCGATGCCAGGCCAAAGGGGAGAGCCACCATTGGTAGTGGTCTTCCCCTGCCACCAAACACAGACATATCTGATGCCTGGTGCATATGGGAACATGCAAGCATGCGTCCTTGATGACCAAAGATGCCGGAAAATCCCCCGGATGGAGGGAAGCGACAACAGAGCGTCTTCAGCACTACAAACAGATTCGACCGGACGAAAGACCACTTGTGAGGAGAGCCCTAGCCTATGGCGTGGCTCCTTACCCCTTTTTGGATTGCGGGAGCAGCAAGCTCTTACCTCCTGGGGCATCTTTAATCATGTCATCCAGAGAGGCTCCAAAAAGACTGTCACCGCTAGAGGGCAGGTCCAATCCAGGTGGCATAGCACCACCGCATAACCCCGAGGCTCTAGGCGGCAAGGGGATAGTATCCATGTCTGATTTGCAGACAAACTTAAGGCCATGTACCAACTGGTCGGCCAAAGCTACCTCATTTGGAGGAGCCTCCCGTGCCTTAAACCCCTGGAGTAGCATCTTTGCCCACTCAGCAAGTGTGAGACACCAAAGCTCCAGCCAATGCTGGACGCACCGCTGAGCCCACCACAGTGCATAGGTCAGGGCTTGACAAATTTGCTTGGAATCTAGGAGCCAGCTAAAAAAGTTAGGAGCCAGGTTTTTTTTTTTTAACGACCAATGCGTGCATAAGCGAACGCATACGTGAGTAGCGCCCGCATATGAAAGCAGTGTTTAAACCACACATGTGAGGTATCGCCGCGATCGGTAGAGCGAGAGCAATAACTCAAAACATGCAACCTGTAGAATTTTTTAAATGTCGCCTATGGAGATTTTAAAGGGTAAAAGTTTGTCGCCATTCCACGAGCGGACCCAATTTTGAAGCGCGACATGTTGGGTATCAAATTTACTTGGCGTAACATTATCTTTCACAATATAAAAAAAAAATCGGCTAACTTTACTTTTGTCTTATTTTTTAATTTAAAAAAGTGTTTTTTTTTCCCCTCAAAAAAAAGTGCGCTGTAAGACCGCTGCGCAAATACGGTGTGACAGAAAGTATTGCAACGACCGCCATTTTATTCTCTAGGGTGTTAGAAGTTAACCTCCAAACATTATATATATTTTTTATTCTAAGTAAAGGGAAGGAGATGGGTGGGCAGTGAAACAGGCAAGCATTGCTGGTTGTCTTGTCATACAAACGGCCACCACAAGATGGCGCCAGATTACAGAATGAAGCCTAGGCCTGCAGAAGGCCGCAAAGCCGCGGCCCGACGAGATCACGCGATCGCGCGCGGGGGGGGGGGGTGCACGGAGATGCAGGTAACCTCAGCTGTGCTGCCCCAGGTCACTAATTCTAGTCGCATTTGCGACCTGGCGCCCGGGGATTGTCGAGCCCTGGCATAGGTAGCGAGCAAGTGCCTCAGCCTTCTTGTCCACAGGGTCCTTGAAGACAGGAGCCCCCCCTTGTTAAGTCTGGACACAGGGGGTCCACTATCGGGGGGAGAGGACCATTTTTCCAGGAAACTCACCTCAAAGGGGTACCGGGGCTGCAAAAAAACCTTCAGTGGGTTTTCCCACTCCTTGTACAAGAGCTTATCAAGATAAGACACACAAGGAAACACCTTAGCAGTGCGGGCCGGCTTACGGAACCCAAAAGGGACCGCCGTCTTTGCTGCTTCTGCAGCATTCTCCAATTTCAGTGTATCCCACACTGCAGTGATAAGGTCAGATACCAAAGCCTTTTTGCGTGTTGACCCAGACCTGGAGTCATTCTCACTGTCCGACCGGCCACGGTCCGCAGTCTCTGATGCATCAGAATCAGGGCCATGAGCCACAGCCGGGCCTGGTTCTGAATCAGAATTATCCCCAGAAGATGGCGGGTGGAAGGGGGCGTTTCCTACCACCGGTGTTCTCATGCGCCGCTTCCACCTTGGCAACAAAGCCTTCAGGATTACCGAGTGCCCCTCAGGTTTTTCAGGGGAAAAGACGTCTGCTTCTGACGTCATGCTGACCCACGCGCCTGACACCCACAGGGACTCCAGGCAATTTTAACTTGGAGGTGCCTTGTGTCCTCCTTCTCCCTAACTTATGCTCTTGATCCCCGACCTCTATACCTTGAATCTCCTGATTTGCTCTTATAGACGCTAAAAAAGGTTCTAATCAAAACACAAAAAATAAGGGAGACAATGGGCACCCCTGGCGTGTACCATTGAAAAGTCGAAAAGTTTCCGAGAGGGTTCCATTTACTTGAATTTGGGCCGTGGGGTTGGAGTACAAAGCCTCTATCCATTTAAACATACGGGGTCCAATGCCAAATTTGTATAGTGTCTGCAGCATAAAGTCCCAATCCAGCCTGTCCAAGGCCTTCTCGGTGTCTATTGACAGTGTCTATTTTACCTTTCTTAGCCTCATGAATTAAGAGGGTTGTTTTTAGTATATTGTCCCTAGTCTCCCTCCCAGGGACAAAACCTGCTTGATCTTCCCCTATATATTCAGGCATGTAAGGCTTTAATCTTTCGGCCAGTATCCTCGCATAAATTTTTATGTCCTCATTTATCAGGGATATCGGCCTAAAGCTTGAGCACATTGTGGGGTCTTTTCCTTCTTTTACTAAAAGAGATATATAAGCACCCAAGGCTTCCCTTCGTATCTTAAGTCCCCCTCCTATTGAATTCATATATGAATGATAGTGAGGAGTCAAGATTCCAATAAATTTTTTAAAGTACAGGGACGTATAGCCATCTGGCCCGGGGCTTTTTCCTCCTTTACTATTTTTAATTGCCTGCTCCATTTCTTCTTTAGAGATATCCCTGTCCAGTGTCCTTGAATCTTCTAATATTACAGGCAATTTTATCCCCCTTAACCACTTAACAACCGCCCACTGTAAATATACGTCGGCAGAATGGCACAGACAGGCACAATCACGTGCCGGTACGTGACTGCCTTCGTATAGTTGGGGGTCCTGCTGGACCCCCCTTCTATACAGTGAGTGGTGGTTATTTGTTCTGGAGCGATCCATGAGGGGACGGCCGTTTCTATTCCGGCCACCCCCTCGCGATCGCTCCCGGCGAATGAAAACCTTCCTCTGCCTGTGTAATGTAAACACAGGCAGAGGAAGTGATGTCATCTCTTCTCGTGGCGGTCTTTTCGATCCGGCGCGAGGAGAGAAGACATCTCACAGTAAGTGCACCAACATAAAAAATGTCGCGCCCAAAAAAATATTACAAACTTGATAGACTACACAGGTGACACTAGATGAAAAGTATAGAATAATACCTGTAAAAATAGTCCCACCATATATATTACTCAGTGAAGTGTAAATATATAATAAAGAAATATAAACATGGAATGAACACTGATTGCTGAAGGCCAATAAGACAGTCAGGTTATATAATTAGCTACCAGAAGCTGAGCAACAATAATGTGCAAATGAATATAAGTATTGAGAAAAAGTCCTTAAATAACTTAAAAAAACACAAAATTGCTAAAATAATGTCCACCGCATATAAAGATGTTTCCTTCACGCTGGAAAGGAGGGGAAGAAAAAAAACTTTAAAAGATGTAATCAAGGGGAAAGATGATGGTGTAAGGAGATATGTCCCAAAGAATCCACAGATGTCAAAGAAGACCACATCCACCGCGGTGAGTAAATGTGTAAGAGATGGGTACGTTACCAGAAATGATGGACCTCCACTATGGCAAGGTCTAGCAGGCATGCAGATGTCACCCTCTGCGGGGTACAGGAGTTGGTCCACCTGATTTTGCGGAATGATGATCCCAGTGTAGATTCTTAGCATCTGTTATACTGATCCTTTTACTGCAGGTGCTGCGATTGATCACTCCAAACCAGGAAAAAACCAAACTTCCAAGTTGGTGTAGGAACCATGAAAGAAAAAAGGACTCCAGTAGTGTAATACCTCAAGGTATATTTATTCCCAATGGGTAGAGGTATACAGATAAAATAGCAGTACAAAATCAAAAAAAAAACAAACAAGGTTAAAAATGCCGGCATAAAATGTGGCGTTCGCCCGTGCTAGCGGGGTCACGTGGTAGTGACGTCAGTGCGTTGCACCGCCCTGACTAGTTTCGTTTAATAAAAACGTTCTCAAAGGGCACGGGCGACGCACTGAAGTGTCACTCTATAAAAATAGTAGCGAGGCGCGATCCACGCCTCGCTTTCGTGTCAGTCGTAATGACGTTGAGGTCATGACGCATCCACGCCTCACTCCCGTATCTGTCGTCATGGCGATATAGCCGCGACGTCTCCTCGCCTCATTCCGGGATCTGTCGTCATGACGATATAGTCATGGCGCATCCACGCCTCGTTTCCGTGTCAGAATCCGGAAGGTGAGACAAACAAAACCCAGTGGCCTCACACTCATGGTAAAGGGAGGGGTCACAACCCACAATCTTATTCCCATGAAGCAAAAGGATATCAAATTCAACACTTACAAACAAATTACATTCTAATCTCACTATACATCATGACTAAAAGATTATAATAAAAAGGGTAGAGACGTATCTCCGGTGCCAGGGGAGGGAAAGAATTCAACCATCCCCCAATAGCAACAAGGAAGCATCCCAATCTCGACAAGAGATATAAAAATAATTTAGGAAAAAGTTGGTGAGGTTCCAAATCATGCATTATCTATAAATGCATTGACTTCAATATCAACATTCAATCCAAATGGTCTAAGGCATTTTACCCTATATATCCAACTCATTTCGAGTTTGGATAATCGCATGCCTCTTAGGGTCCCCCCTCCAGTGGCTTTTCAACTTGTCTATGGCCACAAAGGACGTCCCACTAGGGTCCCTATTATGGACATCCCTGTAGTGTCTAGATACAGAGTGCCCCTTGAACCCTCTTCTGATGTTTCCAATATGCTCATTGAGCCTAACTTGAAACGCCCTAACAGTCCTCCCTATATACTGTAACCCGCAGGGGCAGGTGAGGAGGTACACAACATGGGTAGTTGAACATGTGATAAAAGTTTTAATATATTGTTTAGAGGTGCTATTGGAAACAAAGGTGGTAGTTTTCCGTTCCTTAATGTGATTAATATTGCAAACAGCACATTTTTTACATTTATGATAACCCACTAGATTTTGGAAAAACATAGGTTTATTAATGGGGGGATCACATACATTTGGAGCCAGTGAGTCTCTCAAAGAAGGTACACCCCTGAATACCACCTGTGGTTTATCGGGTAATATAGGTCCCAACACCACATCATCCTTAATAATGTGCCAGTGTTTATGAACCAGCTTTTTCACCAAAAAATGCTGGTTGGAAAAGCCAGTAATGAATGGTAAGGTGAAGAGAGTCTGATCAACTGGATTAACATTTCTGTCACTCAAAAGTGATTCCCTATCAAGTAGTTCCACTTCCAAACGTTTGTGTTCAAGGTCACCGGCATGATACCCCTTTTCCAGGAACCTCCTTAGTCAGGATATCAGCCTGTTCTCTATAGTCACTGAGTTTGGTACAATTTCGCCTGAGTCGCAAGTATTGGCTTTTGGGAACTGCATTAAGCCATGAACGATGGTGACAGCTATCTTGGGGTATAAATGCGTTCCTGTCCGTAGTTTTAAAATATGTGGATGTAGTGAAACGTCCCTCCTCTACCTTAATCTGGAGATCCAAAAAATGTATTGACTTCTGGTCCGCTTCGTATTTGAACTCAATACCCCTGTCGTTTAAGTTCAAAGACTCCATGAAAAGATCCAGAGACTCCTTGGATCCCCTCCATAGGAGGAGGACGTCATCGATGTACCTGGCCCAAAGAGCAAGTTGGGGTCTCTCAACAGCATAGATGACGTCCTCCTCCCATTTCCCCATAAAAAGGTTAGCCAGGCTGGGGGCAAATTTAGCCCCCATGGCAACCCCCCTATGTTGCAAGAAAAATTTTCCACTATACCAAAAAAAATTATGAGTAGTAGCAAAGTTAAGAAGTTCCATGATGAACTTCCTATGCTTGCGTTGTAGTCCTGAGTTCTTATCTAAAACATATTTTACTGAGGAGATTCCCCGCTCATGGGGTATGATCGTGTATAGGGATGTCACATCCGCAGTGACCATCCAGATGTCATCCTCATACGGAATTTCGCCCAATAAATTGATAACTTGTTTACTGTCCCTGAGGTATGCTGGTAGTGTTTTGACTAAGGGTTGTAAATACCCGTCAATGTATTTGCCAGCTCTAGAAGTGATAGAGTCTATTCCACTTATAATGGGACGACATGGTGGATTTGTTGGGTTCTTGTGCATTTTAGGCAAATAATAGATGATGGGCAATCTGGACGAGCTAGGGACTAAAAAAGCTTTTTCTTTTATATTCAAGATTCCTGTACTGAAGCCTTCCTCAACTAAGTTGATAAGGGTTCTTCTATACGCGGGACGTGGGTCCCTGGATAATGGAATATAAGTGTCCGTATCTCCAACCAGGGAATTTAACTCCTCTAAGTAGTCGGTTTTGTTCAAAATAACAATTCCACCCCCCTTATCCGCGGGGCGGATAATGATCTGCTTGTTCTCACATAGCTGATCCAGACCTGTCTGAAGAGACTTATTTAATTTTAAATTTTTGATTTTCATTTTTTCCAAATCCCTAAGAAGAACGTCCCTGAACACTAACAGAAGGAGTCAATCCAACAGCACCAACAGCCCACTGACACCAGAACACGTAGGCACACTTTTCAACCCCCAGATCACCCCAGTCACAGTGCACCGTTTGCAGTGGTCATTTTTTTACTGATCACTGCAATCAGTGTCAATCGTGACAGTAAAAAGTTGCAGGGCAGTTAGGTTTAGGCCCCTTTAGGTCCAGGGTAGCCCCCTAACCCCCCTAATAAAGGTTTAACCCCTTGATCGCCCCACAGGTAACCCCTTTCATCCCCTAACGCCAGCGTCACTAAGCGATCGTATTTCCGATCGCTGTATTTAGTGCCGGTGGTGCCCTAGATAGCCAGTTATTTCTTTTTAGTTTCGCCGCAGGTTTTTATAGCGTCGGGTACCCCCATATATTATTTTATCCCCCTGATTGCCCCTAGAGTTAACCCTTTCACCAGTGATCACCGTATAAGTTTTACTGGTGACACTGGTTAGCCAGTTAGTTATTTAGGTTACCCGTCAGGTTTTTATATAGCGTCGGGTACCCCCATATATAACCTAAAAAAGGTTTTAACCCCCTGATTGCCCCTAGTTAACCCTTTCACCAGTGATCACCATATCAGTTTTACGGGTGACACTGGTTGGTTAGTTTGCTTTTTATAGCATCAAGGCACCCGCCGTATATAACCCAATAAAGGTTTAACCCCCTGATCGCCCGGCGGCTGATATCAATTAGGTTTTAGCGCCAGAGAGGGTCTGCATCGCCCCAGGCAGCGTTAGGTTAGTGCCAGTAATGCTAACACCCACGCGCAAAGCATACACCTCCCTTAGTTGTTATAGTTTCTGAACAGATCAATATCTGATCTGATCAGATCTATACTAGCGTCCCCAGAAGTTTAGGGTTCCCAAAAACGCAGTGTTAGCGGGATCAGCCCAGATACCTGCTAGCACCTGCGTTTAGCCCCTCCGCCCAGCCCATCCAAGTGCAGTATCGATCGATCACTGTCACTTACCAAACACAACACACATAACTGCAGCGTTCGCAGAGACAGTCCTGATCCCCGCGATCGCCAAGTTTTTTTTTGAAGCGTTTGATACATTTGCTGACAGTCAGGTGCTTTTTTACCTGTGAATCTTACTAGTGTACCCCTAAATTTAGCGCCCAAAATGGCAAGACGAAGGCACACTAGTAAAGAGGCCTACGAGATTCTGAGCATGACAGATAGTGAAGAGGAGGTCACGCATCGGTAAGATTCAGGCTCAGAATATCTTCCCGTAGAAGACAGTGAAGTCAGCGGCTCCATGTCAGATAGCTCTGACAACGAAGATGAGGTCCCTGCTAAGGTCAGGCGTACCCGATCCTGATCTTCTGAGGTTGTTGAGGAGCAAGAACCGCAGGTCTCTCATATCATGGAGCAGAGTAGTACTAGCGCCGCTATTCCTTCTGGTGAATTGGCAAGCACCAGCGGCCTAGTACAGTCTGGGCGTACATCCAGCACTGCAGTATCACGTGGTGACGCGGCGAGTCCCATAAGTGCAGTTCAAGCTGGCGAGGTGGCAAGCACAAGTAATGTCCTGCTGCCACCAAGAAGACAAAGGCAGGCCCGTCGTGCCCATAGTGCCCTTCCTGCAGAATTCGCCTATCCTGTTTGGGTCCCCACCACTTCTGCAGAACCCGTACTTCCCCCATTCACTGCCCAACCCGGTATTCAGGTGGAAACAGCTGATTTTATGCCAATTGATTTTTATTCGCTGTTTTTCACGGAAGATCTCTATAGATCTATTGTGGACCAGAGTAATTTATATGCTGGTCAATTCATCGCCGCCAATCCCCAGTTGCCTTCCATTGCCAAAGATTGGAAACCAACTACGGTTTCCGAATTTAAGACCTTTCTGGGCCTTTCCCTCAACATGGGCACACAAATTCCCGTCATTGCGTGTTTATTGGTCCACACAACCAATTGACCACATGCCAGTGTTCTCTGCCTCCATGCCCAGGAAACGATACGAGCAGATTTTGCAGTTCATGCACTTCAACGACAATGAACTTTGTCGTCCACATGGAGACCCTGAATACGAACGGCTCTACAAAATTGGGCCCCTCAAACTACTTCAACGAACGTTTTGCAGCCTTGTTTATTCCCGATCAAGTTGTCTGCGTTGATGAGTCCCTGATTAAATTTTCTGGCCGCTTGTCTTTCAAGCAGTACCTTCCCAGCAAGCGTGCCAGATACGGGGTCAAGCTCTATAAGTTCTGTGACAGGGCAACAGGCTATGTATGGAACTTTACGGTTTATGAGGGAAAAGATAGACAGGTTGAGCCGGTCAACTGCCCGGATTACATAGGGAGCGCTGGCAAGATAGTGTGGAACTTGGTGTCACCCTTATTCGGAAAGGGGTACCACTTGTATGTGGACAATTATTACACAAGCGTGCCACTGTTTAGTCACTTGTTTGATCATCAGATTGGAGCATGTGGCACCGTGCGACCTAATCGCCGGGGCTTTCTCCAGAGGCTTGTAGATTCCCGTCTTAGGCTGGGGGAGAGAGCCTGCTTGAAGTGTAATAACTTGCTCGCTATGAAGTGGAGGGACAATAAGAATGTTTTCCTTCTTACCTCCCTTCATGCAGACACGACAGTCCAAATTCGTACGGCGACTGGTGTTGTGGAGAAACCCCTCTGTGTCCACGAATATAACCAAAATATGGGAGGGGTGGACCTCAACGACCAGTTGTTGGCGCCGTATCTAATTGACCGTAAGGCGAGACGCTGGTACAAAAAAGTGTCTCTATCCTTATTCCAATTGGCTTTGCTGAACGCTCATGTGCTATACAGAGCTTCAGGCGGGACTTTATCTCTTCTAAAATTCCAGAATGAGATAGTCACAGAACTCCTGTATCCAGGCGGTTCTGCACCTCACCATCCCCAACCAAATGCAGTAAGCCGGCTGCATGAGAGGCATTATCCATATGTCCTCCAGAGTACCCCTACCCAACGAACCCCCCAAAAAAGATGTCGTGTCTGTAGCAAGCGCGGATTTAGGCGCAACACCCGTTATTTTTGTCCACTCTGTCCTGACAATCCTGGTCTTTGCATTGGTGAATGTTTTGAACGCTTCCACTCAAAAGTGAAGTTTTAGCGTAGGGTACAGCATTTCACAGACTAGGACACTTACACAGGGTCTCCCAAGATGCCATCGCATTTTGAGAGACCCGAACCATTACAGTTGTTAAAGTTACAAAAAAAAGTGTAAAAAAGAAAAAAAAAAACGTAAACTAAAAACACAACAAAAAAGAAAAAAATAGTTGTCTTTTTATTGTTCTCTCTCTATTTTTTTCTCTATTGTTCTGCTCTTTTTTACTGTATTCTATTCTGCAATGTTTTATCATGCTTGCTTTTCAGGTATGTAATTTTTTGTTTTCAGGTGCGCCATTCAGCTGCAGCGCGGAATTATTTATCTTGACAGCAACAGCGTTTGCTCCCACGATACATAAAGCCGTGACTCCAGTGCTGTAGGAGGCGATTTCACCACCACAGTTAAAAAAAAGAGCATATATGCCGAAGCATGGGGGCAGCAGGAGCGATTTTGCTCCTAATGCCGCGTACATACGGTTCGAAATTCCGACGGAGGCTTGCCCGTGGAAAAATCAGCCCGTGTGTACTGGTATGTTGCTGGACTTTGATGCCTGCGGGTTTAGGTATCATCTTGGTATCATTCTTTTCAGCCAGTGGCCGGCTTTCATGTAAAAGCAATCCTAGCAGATAATTAGCCTCTAGACTGCTTTTACCCACCCCCCCCGGATATAAACAACGCCATTGGGAAATTGGGAAAGCATTTTATCACACCGATCTTGGTGTGGTCAGATGCTTTGAGGGCAGAGGAAAGATCTAGGGTCTAACCCTCCAATTTGTTTTCAAAAAAATAGTACCTGTCACTACCTATTGCTATCATAGGGGATATTTACATTCCCTAAGATAATAAAAATGGTAAAAAAAAAAAAAAAAAAATATGGAAGGAACAGTTTAAAAATAAAATAAAAAAGCAAAAAAAAAATAAAAAATAAAAATAAAAATAAAAAAAACACCCTTGTCCCCCCCTGCTCTTGCACAAAGGCGAACGCAAGCATTGGTCTAGCGTCATATGTAAACAGCAATTGCACCATGCATGTGAGGTATCACCTCGAAGGTCAGATCGAGGGCAGTAATTTTAGCAGTAGACCTCCTCTGTAAATCTAATGTGGTAACCTGTAAAGGCTTTTAAAAATGTATGTAGTTTGACGCCGCTGCGCGTTTGTGCGCAATTTTAAAGCATGTCGTGTTTGGTATCCATGTACTCGGCCTAAGATCATCTTTTTTATTTCATCAAACATTTGGGCAATATAGTGTGTTTTAGTGCATATAAAAAAAAAAAGTAAAGTGTGTTTTTTCCTCAAAAAATGCGTTTGAAAAATCGCTGCGCAAATACTGTGTGGAAAAAAAAAAATGCAACACCCACTATTTTAATCTGTAGGGCCTTTGCTTTAAAAAAATATATAATGTTTGGGGGTTCAACGTAATTTTCTTGCAAAAAAAAATGTTTTCATGTAAACAAAAAGTGTCAGAAAGGGCTTTGTCTTCAAGTGGTTAGAAGAGTGGATGATGTGTGACATAAGCTTCCTAATATTGTGCATAAAATGCCAGGACAGTTCAAACCCCCCCCCCCCCAAATGACCCCATTTTGGAAAGTAGACACCCCAAGCTATTTGCTGAGAGGCATGTTGAGCCCATTGTATATTATTTTTTTTGTCCCAAGTGATTGAATAATGACAAAAAAAAAATGTACAAAAAGTCGTCACTAAATTATATATTGCTCAAACATGCCATGGTTATATGTGGAATTGCACCCCAAAATACATTCTGTTGCTTCTCCCGAGTACGGGGATACCACATGTGTGAGACATTTTGGGAGCCTAGCCGCGTACAGGACCCCGAAAACCAAGCACCGCCTTCAGGATTTCTAAGGGTGTAAATTTTTGATTTCACTCCTCACTGCCCATCACAGTTTCGGAGGCTATGGAATGCCCAGATGGCACAACCCCCCCCCCCCCAAATGACCCCATTTTGGAAAGTAGACACCCCAAACTATTTGCTTAGAGGTATGTTAAGTATTTTGCAGACCTCGCTTTTTGTCACAAAGTGTTGAAAATTAAAAAAAAATAAAAATGTTTTCTTCATTTTCAAAAACAAATGAGAGCTGTAAAATACTAAACATTGCCTCTCAGCAAATAGCTTGGGGTGTCGGCTTTCCAAAATTGGGTAATTTGTGGGGGTTTTGTGCTATCTTGGCATTTTATGGCCTTCAAAACTGTGATAGGTAGTGAGGAGTGAAATCAAAAATTTACGCCCATAGAAATCCTGAAGGCGGTGCTTGGTTTTTGGGGTCCCGTACGCGGCTAGGCTCCCAAAAAGTCCCACATGTGGTATCCCCATACTCAGGAGAAGCAGCAGAAGCAGCAGAATGTATTTTGGGGTGTAATTTCACATATGCCCATGGCATGTGTGAGCAATATATAATTTAGTGACAACTTTGTGCAAAAAAAAAAAAAGTTTGTCATATTCCCGCAACTTGTGGCAAAATATAAACTATTCCATGGACTCAACATGCCTCTCAGTAAATAGCTTGGGGTGTCTACTTTCCAAAATGGGGTCATTTGGGGGGGTTTGTGCCATTTTGCATTTTATGGCCTTCGAAACTGTGATAGGTAGTGAGGAGTGAAATCAAAAATTTGCACCCTTAGAAATCTTGAAGGAGGTGCTTGGTTTTTGGGGCCCCGTACGCGGCTAGGCTCTCAAAAAGTCCCACACATGTGGTATCCCCGTACTCAGAAGCAGCAAAATTTATTTGGGGTGCAATTCCACATATAACTATGGCATGTTTGAGCAATATATCATTTAGTGACAACTTTTTGTACTTTTTTTTTTTGTCATTATTCAATCATTTGGGACAAAAAAAAAATATTCAATGGGCTCAACATGCCTCTCAGCAAATAGCTTGGGGTGTCTACTTTCCTAAATGGGGTCATTTAGGGGGGGGGGTTTGTGCCATCTTGGCATTTTATGGCCTTCAAAACTGATAGGTAGTGAGGAGTGAAATCAAAAATTTGCGCCCTTAGAAATCTTGAAGGCGGTGCTTGGTTTTTGGGGCCCCGTACGCGGCTAGGCTCCCAAAAAGTCCCACACATGTGGTATCCCCGTACTCAGGAGAAGCAGCAGAATGTATTTTGGGGTGCAATTCCACATATAACCATGGCATGTGTGAGCAATATCATTTAGTGACAACTTTTTATTTATTTTTTGTTTTTTAGTCATTATTCAATCACTTGGGACAAAAAAAAATATTCAATGGGCTCAACATTCCTCTCAGCAATTTCCTTGGGGTGTCTACTTTCCAAAATGGGGTCATTTGGGGGGGGGGGGTTTGTACTGCTCTGCCATTTTAGCACCTCAAGAAATGAGATAGGCAGTCAAATTAAAAGCTGTGTAAATTCCAGAAAATTTACCCTAGTTTGTAGACGCTATAACTTTTGCGCAAACCAATAAATATACGCTTATTGACTTTTTTTTACTAAAGACATGTGGCTGAATACATTTTGGCCTAAATGTATGACTAAAATTGAGTTTATTTGATTTTTCTTATAACAAAAAGTTGAAAATATAATTTTTTTTCTAAATTTTCAGTCTTTTTCCGTTTATATTGCAAAAATAATAAAATCGCAGAGGCAATCAACTACCATTAAAAGAAAGCTCTATTTATGGGAAGAAAAGGACGCAAATTTCGTTTGGGTACAATATTGCATGTCTGCATAATTTCCAGTTAAAGCAGCGCAGTGCCAAATTCTGAAAACACCTCTGGTCCTTTAGCTACAAAATGGTCCGGGGCTTAAGTGGTTAAATACTGTTCTATTTTATTTTTCCTGTTTTGTACATCCCCGGGATCTTGTGAATCATTCACTTTGTACAGTGATTGGTAATACTCCGTAAATATTTTGCTGATGTCCCTAGTGGAGTATTTCAACTCCTCTTTTTTATTTTTCATTTTTACTATAAAGTTTGGGTTTCTCCTAGGTTTAATCTGTCCCGCCAACAATTTCCCTGATTTATTCCCAAATTTATACTGTTTGCCATTCTGATAAAGGCTTGTTTGGTGTCCTGCTCCATCAAATCCCTCAGGGCTTTGCGTTTTCCTGTCAGTTCAGCCATTACCTCACTGTCATTTGCTCTCTTGTTTTTGTTCCAGCTCCTGGATTTCCTCTAAAAGGGACTGTTTTTGGGCCGTTCAAATTTTTTTCCTCTTAGCCCCTTCCGCTATTAATCTCCCTCTCATAAAAACTTTGAGCTTCCCACAAAATCGTTGGTGCAATATTTTCTATGTTATTCTCTATAAAAAATAAATTCAGTTCCTTTTCCAAGTCTCCCAGAATACCCTGATCATATAGAAGTGATTCGTCCAGCCTCCAGGATCTTTGCCTCTCCGGTACATCCTTTAACTCCAAGCTGATTATAACCGGGGCATGGTCAGAGAGGGTGATCGATTTCAGTTCCGCCTTTAATAAACCTTCAAGGAGCTGATGGTGTAAGAAAATGTAGTCAATTCTTGAGTAAGAGGAGTGTACCTGGGAGTAATATGTGAAGTCCCTCCCCCTTGGATGTAAAATTCTCCAAACCTCCACTAATTGCTGCTGGTGGAGTTTTTGTTTAACTACCTTTAAATATTTTCCCTCTGAATGAAGAGAGAGAGGTTGAGTATCCAGGGTTGGATCAAAAACAAAATTTAAATCTCCTGCCATTATCACTTTTCCCTCTCTAAAATTTTCCAATTTATTCAGTACTTTTTTTAAAAATAAGCTGGGATGAACATTGGGACAGTAAATATTTACTAATGTATATTCTTTATTGAACAAAAAACCCTTGACAAATAAATATCTTCCTTCACCGTCTGACTCCATTGCTTTTAAGATAAATGGTGTATTACTATCAAAACCAATTGCTATCCCCTTGGATCTCTTATTGGGGGAATATCCATGAAACCAAACTGGTCATTTTTTAGTGTTCAGTCCCACCCTAGTAGACCATTTAAGGTGGGTCTCTTGCAAGAATGCTATATTTGTTGCCCAGCCTTTCAGTTCCTGTAGTATTTGATGCCGTTTGCTAGTACCGTTTAGACCTCTAACGTTATAGGTAGTTATCTTTAGGGGCGCCATCTCTTTGATAGATCTTGCTTACATGGCCAGGTGCTTTTGACCATATAATGGGGGAGCAATTCCTCTATTTTTCCAGGGTTGACCCATACAACTAACAATATAAAAAAACATCACAACACAACACATCCCACATGCAAAACCCCCCTCCCCCTCTACATTGAATATCAATGTTATGGCCCACCCAGCTGTCGCCTAATTTATAGGCGTTCAGCTGGGTGGGGCATACTCTAGGGGTACTTGTATGGCCATCCGGTCCTCATCCCTGTTAGAGATGGTCCCGGGTACCGGGATGGGCATTGCCAAACCCCAGTTCACCCGCCCCCCGAGCTAATTTTTTTCTCCCGCGACCTCCCCTCCCGACCTCCACTGACTGAGCCATTTGTTTCTTTTCAAATATTTTCCACCACTTCTACATTTTATTCCATAACTGATCATTTAGCTTCTTCCATTCTGGGGGTTTATTTTCCCAATTTTCTAATTGAGGAATTGGTATGTCTACTTTACTGGAGAACTCTTTCAAGTCCTCTGAGAATCTGAGTGTAGCTGAGACCCCATGATTTTTTGCTATTAGGCAGGCTGGGAAACCCCATCTATATACAATATTTTTATCTTGTAGTTGTTTTGTTAGAGGTTTCAACGCCCCCCTGCGGGCCAGGGTTTCTTGTGATAAATCTGTAAAAATAAGGATCTCAGTTCCCATATATTCAATTGGTGTAACGCTTCTCATACCCTGTGAGACTTGTTGTTTTATTTCATAGCTTGAAAACCTCACTATCACATCTCTCACAATATCTGTTGATGGAGTAGATATTCTTTGTACTCTATGCACTCTTTCAAAAGATATGGGAGCGGTTACTTCTTTCTTATTGAACATCTCGCGGACCGTAGTTTCCAAATCGTTATTTTTAACAGACTCCGGTAGCCCCCGGATCCTCAGATTGTTTCGTCTATTACGATTCTCTTGATCCTCAAGCCCATACCGGATATTCCTCATTTCTACCCACTCCGATTCAGCCCTCTCTCGCAGCTCTAAAATTGCATGTTTATGTTCATCCAAGTGAGCTTCTGATTCGTCAACTCTTTGTAACACGTTTTTTATGTCCGTTCGAGTAGCACTCAGTTCTCTTTTATCGTTTAATATCTTTATTTTTCTTTTATACCAACAAGAAAAAGAAAACAAAAGAACAGAAAAAAAGGGACATTCCAACCAGACATTTTCATAGTTACAATTATATACGTAATACCTCATGTTCACTTTATCCAAATATACATCTACACTTCTGTTTTGTCCCAAACTTCCTTCATTCTTGAAGTCTACTATATCTGAATCTTTGTATCTACCCAGATTAACCTTTATTCCCCTCTTTAATCTTTAACACCCTCTTAATTTATCTAGGATCCTCCTCTTCTCGTTTCCTTCTTCATTACAACCCCATATTCACCTCCCCCTTCCCCCCACAAAAAAAAAAAAAAAAAAACCCAACCTCTACCAAGAGACGGAGAGAACAAGTTTCCATTTTCTCTCATGTGCAGGTTCGCATCTCATATTAGACCATCCTCACTCCTCACTTCCCTCCTCTAACATTCTCTTTCCTTCCTGAGAGTACATATATAAGTTCCATACTGTCCAAGTTTTAATATACTGTTCTCGCTTATTTTGGGCAGAGAGAACCAGGTCCTCCATTGCTTCTATTTCCCGCACTCTATTAAGCCATCCTGCTATAGAGGGTGGTCTAGAGTCTCTCCACCGTAGGGTCACTCCCACTTTTGCTGCATTATTTAAGTGACAAATCATTGATTTCCTATACTTCTGCACCGGGATCTGTGAACAATGTAAAAAAAAACGCAGGGTCGTCTGGTATCTGAAATTCTGTAAATTTTTGAGATATTCTCTGCACTTCCTGCCAATAATATCGCATTTTTTCACAGGACCAGAATATATGTAGTAATGTTCCTCTTTCCTCCCCACATCTCCAACAAGTCTCCGGATACTCCATAGACATCCTATGAAGCCTTACCGGTGTGTAATACCATTGGGTCAGGAGTTTAAAGTTGAACTCCTGGGTCTGCGTACAGACCGAGGAGTTCAATGCCAAAAAGATAATCTGTTTTCGCTGAGTTACTGTAAAGGTCCTTCCCAGGTCTCTTTCCCATTTACTGACCCCTGGCAACACAAAATCCTCCGAGGGGGGAATCAACAGCCTATACATCTTGGAAATCACTTGAAAAAGTGGTTCCTTATCTTCGCAATAGACTTCGAATGTTGTTAATTGCCGTTGAAAATCTAATGGAGATCCCAAGGTTCTCAAAAAATAGTTTATTTGAAATGCCTGCCAGAGGCTTAATCCGAAGTTTCCCTCGGTTTCTATCAACACATTGATAGTCGGCCAGGTTTCCGACTGTAAAAAATGTGAGACCTGGGTAAGGCCTTTCTCTTTAAGCTTTTTAAAAGTTCCCGACTCTATACCTGGTACAAACCTATAATTTCCCAATATGGGGTACAGGGGCGAATGTCCCGAAGAAAACTTCGGGTTTTGACATGTCTTTGCGGAGATTCGTAATGTCGGTCCAATCGTAGGGAGTTTCTTCAAAAATGTTGGTAATGTTGTATAGCACCAAGGTGCTCGACATAGAGAAACCGGACTGATTTGTTGCTCCATGTCCACCCATCTTTTAAAATCTATATGTCTACACCAATCCACCAACCTTGCCAGGTGGACCGCTCGGTAGTATTTTCCAATATCTGGCACTCCCATCCCGCCAAAATTCTTGGGCATCATCAAAATCTCTTTCTTAATTCTTGGCTTCCTCCCAGCCCATATAAATTTCATGAAAAGAGAACTCATTTGACGGAGAAAGTCCGTTGGAATAATAATCGGTAAGGCCTGCAGCAAGTACAAGATTTTTGGTACAACACTCATCTTCACTATATTGCTCCGGCCAAACCAGTAGTGAAACCCATGTTGCCATTTATCCAGCAGTGTTCTTATTGAGTTGTATAATGGTGGGAAATTTATCTTGAAAGTGTTTTTTAAATTTGATGGTATGTGCGTACCCAGATACTTTAACTTGGTTTCCCATTTAAACCTAAAATTTAATTGTATCATTTTACACATTGTGGCAGGTACTGCCACACTCATTGCTTCAGATTTATTATTGTTTATTTTCAGGTTTGAAAGCCTACCATAACTGTCGATCTCCCTCACAAGGTTGGGAAGTGAAATATGTGGATTAGACATGGAAAACAACAGATCATCCGCATATGCCGATACTTTGTGGATTTGATCTCCTATTTGAACACCCTGTATATCCGGGTTCTGGCGTATTTTATTCAATAGTGGCTCTAATGAGAGTGCAAATAGTAGGGGTGAAAGGGGACATCCCTGTCGTGTTCCATTCATGATCTTAAAAGGTTTTGAATACACTCCATTTACCCTTACTGCTGCGCGTGGGGTTGTATAGACACCCATAATCCAACTGAGCATACGTTCCCCTAAGCCCACATGTCGCAGCACCTCAAAAAGAAAACGCCAATTCACTCTGTCGAATGCTTTCTCCGCATCCGTATTTAGGAACACGCAAGGGATGTCCCTCTCCTTGACAAAGTGGACCAAGTTTAGTACTTTTATCGAGTTATCCCTTGCTTCCAGTGTAGGGATGAATCCCACCTGGTCTAAATCTACTAGCTGAGGAAGCCATAGCTGCAGTCGTGATGCCAATATTTTCGTAAACAATTTTAAATCCGAGTTCAATAATGAAATCGGCCTATAACTGCCGCATTCCCCCGGATCTTTCCCCTCCTTTGGGATCACCGTAATATGTGCCAGTAGAGCATCCGGTGGGAATGCCGCTGTCTGGCCCAATGCATTAAAGAGCTTCACCATCTAACCACTCAATAGTATAGCAAATTCTTTATAATATCTTATAGTATATCCATCTGGGCCTGGAGCTTTTCCTACTTTAATCTTTTTTAGTGCTGCATTCAATTCCTCCATAGAGATAGGGGTCTCTAAACTACATCGGGCTGGTGATGGGAGCCTTAGAAATTCTACAGCCGAAAGATATTTCTCTATAACGGACTGTGAGACTGGTTCTTTTGCCAGGTTATATAGCTTAGTATAGTATTCTCCAAATTCCTCAGCTATCTCTTTTGGTTTCCGTAATAGATGTCCTTCTTTCCCTGTAATTTGTGGGATATATGTTGACCGATTTTTTTCTTTTAATTTCCCAGCTAGCAATTTGCTACACTTATCTCCCAATTCATAATTTACTTTCCTTCCTCTTTGTATTGTTGCATGAGCTTTGTAGCGCAGGACCTCTGCAAGCTGTCTTCTCAACTGACCAAGTTCCCTTCCCACGGAAGGTACTTGTGTCTTTTTATGTTGAAGTTCCAATTTCTGGATCTCTTCTAGCAATTCCCTAGTCTGTTTTTCTCTCTTCTTCTTTAGTATTGATCCCTGTTTAATCAGGACTCCCCTAATCACTGTCTTGTGCGCCTCCCACACCATTCCCGGGTCACTTCCAGGCGTATCATTAATTTGGAAATATGCTGTGATTTCTTTAGCCACATCTTCCCTGACTTCAGGGTTCTGTAGTAAACTCTAATTTAACCGCCATCTTCTTTCTTGAGAATGAACCGTATTGGATAGAGAGAGACACAAGCTGATCGGGGCGTGATCCGACCACGTTATATTTCCAATCATCACTTCTGATATTAAGGAAATCATATAATGAGGGATCAGAATGGGGTCTATGTGGGAATATACTTGGTGCGGATTCAAGAAAAAGGTGTAATCCCTTTCCTCCGCATGCATTATCCTCCAGATATCCACTAATTGCCCTTCATGTAATTTCTGCAATATACCTCTTCTGACCCCCCCTGGTGTTGATGATGTCCCTTGGGAGGTATCTAGTTTAGGGTCCAGAGAGATATTAAAATCTCCCCCCAAGATCAATTTACCCTCTGCAAACTCTGATAGTGCTGAAAGGGCCTTCTTCATGAATGAATCTTGATGTACATTTGGTGCATACAGCGTGGCCAGTGTCACCTTAATTCCTCCAATACTCCCTTTCAAAAAAAGGAATCTACCTTTTGAGTCCAAGCGTTTATCATGTAATGACCAGGGGAGTCGATTAGAAATCAGAATTGATACTCCTTTGGATTTAGCTTCCTGGTTTCCTGCATGATAGATGCATGGATAAAATCTGTTCTGGAGGAGTGGGAGTCCCCCGGTCTTGAAATGCGTTTCCTGCACATAAGCTACATCTGTCTCCATACGCCGCAAGTCATTCAACAACATCCTACGTTTATCTGGGACGTTAAGTCCCTTGGCGTTTAGGGACGTTATTTTTATTCCCTCCATCTCTAAAAACAAAAAAACAAAAACAAAACTCCCCCCTCCCTCTTTCCCTTCCTAAGCCCCTAAGGGAAAACACCCATTTCTGAACCCTTCCCCAATGGTTCCCGTGGATGCAAACCTAAATTGGGGGTGTTCGTATGAGCCGGCTAAGAAGCTCCATCTCGTCCCCCCCTCCCCTTCCACCCAGCTATTGTCCTAAATTTCCCAAATATCAACATCCGCAGTTTACCTATCTTTATTTACGTTTACCATCTTCTTATCAGACCTCATAATATTTTTCTCATATCTCACCTTGCTTGTTACTATTACCACTGCCCTCTTTTACACCTGACTTTTAAGAGGGTATCCCATAAAAAAGCCAGGACCCTTTTCCTCTCCCTTTCTTCCTCCTCTTCTCTCTACCCCCTATCATCTTCCTTCTTATCTTCACGTTCCCAAGCCCCCCCTTGAACCCCTCTCTTCCGCCATGTTTCCCTCTACCTTCCACCCTCCACCCCTCCCTCCCCATCTCCCATTCTCCTGGGTATAGGCTATGTTATATCCCTTCCCTTCCCTACTATATTAATTCCAACAGTTTCCCTGCAATTCCATCTTATATCTTATATGGTTCTACATATACTCTTCTCAACATCCTTATTCTGTACCTGAAAAATTATACTGCCATATATACAGGGATATTCCATATCTAACTTCCCTGTCTAATTCTCTTTATACCGTAACCTCTCTTCTCACCAATTCCCTACTCCCCCATCTCTTCCTATAACATCCTCCCCTCCGGCCCCCTGTCCCTCCCCCCCCCCTCCAACCCATATTTCAACTAATACGTGAATATTTTTAGTACTTTAGTACTGCTAATGTGCTACTCTTGTGAAAAAGAAAAATAAATAAGTCTATATACATATCTCTACCTCTTCCTACCTACACCTTATATGTACGCAACACAAAAACCGCGTACACCTACGTATTTCTGTGTTTACCTTTACAAAATAAAAAAAGTGTACATAATCACATAGTCAAAAAAAAAAAAAGGATAGTAGGGGACATATAATATCTCTGTTTCCCTACTCCATTTCTTGTGCTTCATTCAAATACCCTTACATATACCATCTCATACCCCAAAAAAAAAAACGTAAACTAAGGGCCCCTCCAAAAAAAAAGGTGGGAGGGGCCTGTCTAATTCAAGCATTCATACATATACATACATATAATAAATGAATAAATAAATTCCTGTGATTGTGCAATCCATGAGGGTCTTATTGGTGGGGGGTCTGGGGGAGGCAGGGGCAGGGGCCGGTGGGAGAGACCAAAAAAAAAAAAAAAAAAGAGTACTGCGTGGAGGGGGGGGGGGAGAGATTAAAGGGGATCAGGCTATTAAATTCCCTCTCCCATCTTCTCAGTGTCTATTTTCTAAGACTCCCCTTCTCTTAAGGGCATTTGGGTCTTTATTCCCGCTGATTTTGTCGCTCTTCTTGTTGGGCCTGGCAGGTGTTGCAACCAGTCTGGTACCTCCATTATTTCCATCTCCAGAAAATCAAACAGTTCAGGGAGATCTAAAGGTCGGTGTACGACAAATGTCTGCGTATCTTTCTTTATTATTAAAGAGATTGGGTACCCCCATCGATAAGTTCCCCCTGCTTTCCTAATCTTGTCCAATAAAGGGCGTAACATAGCCCTCCTTTGTAAAGTGGCCCAGGAAAGATCTGGCAGGATTTTTATTTGAGACCCATTGTATATAATATCTCCTGTTTCCCATGCTTCACGACTTATCAGTTCTTTATGGGCATAACGGTGGAAGCAACAGATATCTCTGGGTCTATTCAAATTAACTGAGCGGGGGCCTAGTGTTCTATGTAATCTTATTGAACAAAAAACCCTTGACAAATAAATATCTTCCTTCACCGTCTGACTCCATTGCTTTTAAGATAAATGGTGTATTACTATCAAAACCAATTGCTACCCCCTTGGATCTCTTATTGGGGGAATATCCATGAAACCAAACTGGACATTTTTTAGTGTTCAGTCCCACCCTAGTAGACCATTTAAGGTGGGTCTCTTGCAAGAATGCTATATTTGTTGCCCAGCCTTTCAGTTCCTGTAGTATTTGATGCCGTTTGCTAGTACCGTTTAGACCTCTAACGTTATAGGTAGTTATCTTTAGGGGCGCCATCTCTTTGATAGATCTTGCTTACATGGCCAGGTGCTTTTGACCATATAATGGGGGAGCAATTCCTCTATTTTTCCAGGGTTGACCCATACAACCAACAATATAAAAAACATCACAACACATCCCACATGCAAAACCCCCCTCCCCCTCTACATTGAATATCAATGTTATGGCCCACCCAGCTGTCGCCTAATTTATAGGCGTTCAGCTGGGTGGGGCATACTCTAGGGGTACTTGTATGGCCATCCGGTCCTCATCCCTGTTAGAGATGGTCCCGGGTACCGGGATGGGCATTGCCAAACCCCAGTTCACCCGCCCCCCCGAGCTAATTTTTTTTCTCCCGCGACCTCCCCTCCCGACCTCCACTGACTGAGCCATTTGTTTCTTTTCTAATATTTTCCACCACTTCTACATTTTATTCCATAACTGATCTTTTAGCTTCTTCCATTCTGGGGGTTTATTTTCCCAATTTTCTAATTGAGGAATTGGTATGTCTACTTTACTGGAGAACTCTTTCAAGTCCTTTGAGAATCTGAGTGTAGCTGAGACCCCATGATTTTTTGCTATTAGGCAGGCTGGGAAACCCCATCTATATACAATATTTTTATCTTGTAGTTGTTTTGTTAGAGGTTTCAACGCCCCCCTGCGGGCCAGGGTTTCTTGTGATAAATCTGTAAAAATAAGGATCTCAGTTCCCATATATTCAATTGGTGTAACGCTTCTCATACCCTGTGAGACTTGTTGTTTTATTTCATAGCTTGAAAACCTCGCTATCACATCTCTCACAATATCTGTTGATGGAGTAGATATTCTTTGTACTCTATGGACTCTTTCAAAAGATATGGGAGCGGTTACTTCTTTCTTATTGAACATCTCGCGGACCGTAGTTTCCAAATCTTTATTTTTAACAGACTCCGGTAGCCCCCGGATCCTCAGATTGTTTCGTCTATTACGATTCTCTTGATCCTCAAGCCCATACCGGATATTCCTCATTTCTACCCACTCCGATTCAGCCCTCTCTCGCAGCTCTAAAATTGCATGTTTATGTTCATTCAAGTGAGCTTCTGATTCTTCAACTCTTTGTAACACGTTTTTTATGTCCGTTCGAGTAGCACTCAGTTCTCTTTTAATAGAGCCTTCTTAAGTGGGCCATCATCTCTACCATATCTTGTTTTGTAGGGAGTGCCTGAGGATTATCCAATTCTTTCTCTATTTCCTTTTGTTGTTGATCTTGCTGTAAAGTCCCGTCTTCGCCTAGATCTCGGTTTTTATTCTGCCCTTCAGTGGGGGGGGGGGGGATTATTCTTTCTGTATTTTCTACTACTTGCTCTGATTTTTGATCTACTTTATCTTGCACCATGTAAGCTTTTATGGAATTACTACTTCCACTGTCCACTTGATTTGTTTTTGCTCCCCTTCTCATTTTCCTTCCCTTCCTTCCCACCTAAGAGTTTCTTTTCCGCTCACTTTAAACCTCCCAATTAATCTACCCCACAGTCTATACGATCAATACAGTCTATATATATATATGGAACTTCTTAGGTATATCGTGGTCCCATACCCCAGCGCATTAACCCCCTATATAGCAATCCAAAAACAATAGTAATCGATAATAATGATAAGGAGTGCTAGATATACCTCTGGCCTTTCAATGTTTTAACCTTTATGTTCTCGTGCTGGTATCAAGTTTTACTTTTATACCAAACTGTAGATCTAATTTACCCCAAGAAAAAAACAAACCACAAAAAAAAAAATACAGAGATGCATGACCACCACCCACACAAAAACACACACAAACAAACTTACAGATAATACACAGGGAAAAAAAAGAAAAAAAAAAAGGGGGGGGAGAACAACCACCGCCTATATTAAATGAAAGTCAGGGTAAGTTTCAGATATGGCTATGCAGGTATATAATTACTTATATAGTCCTGTTTGGTTTTGTTTACAAAAAATATATATTTTTTTTAGTGCAATGAATTAGTTTATGTCCTTTCCCTCTTCTTCTTTCCTTCTCCTTACACCTTAACAAGTTTCCTACATAGACATATCTTCAACAAGCACATAAACAGGTGGATACCGGGTAGAGAAAAAAAAAAAAAACAATATCCAGTGTGAAACAAAAAGAAATCAAGAAACAGGCCTTGGGATACGTATATACCGCTCCTCGGGACTCGGGGATAAAAAAAAACTCTTGTATAACAGGAAGAAAATCAGAGTCATTTCAGACCCTCAGTATAGGCAGTGTAAGTAGGCTTGTTTACCAGCTGTGAAAAGACATTTAGTGATCAATAGGTACTGCAATATTGAAAGAAACCAAAAAAAAAAAGGTGGAAAGAATTCCTCAAATGTCTCTCCAACACTCTGATATCTCCAGCTGAGATTGCTGCCCCATCCAAATGAAGAGTTAAATTAACTTCTCCTTTCCTTTCTATTTTGGAAGAAGGGCAATCTTTGTAGATCAAAGCAGGGCAAAGGAGGGCAGGGCAAAGCAGAGCAGCGTCTATGAAACATGCATTAGCGTGTTAAAGTAAGTAAAGTATGTAAAGTACGAATATAGCTTGACTGAAAGTAGGAATTTCCTTTTCTCCTATCGCTCATTCGTTCAGCTAAACTGGTGACTTTCCAAGCTTCAATATCTACTGCATCAGGAAAATAGGCAGCAAGCTGATAAAGATGCAGAATTATACACCAGAGCGGAATTTAGCAGGATCTGTATTTTAAATGTATTCAAGCAACAGTCCTCTTCTAATCCTGCTTCCGCTGTCCTGCTTCTTGAAAAACACTTTTACTTTTGTCATGCAGTAAAGGGAAAAATTCCTACCGGATCTTCAGTCTGCAGATTGATCAGTCCGGCACTCCTGTACCACTTCAAAGGGCCTCCATGCACCTTAACTCCACCTTCTATGTGCTGCAGCCTTCGAGGGATCCCCCAAACAGCAGGTGTAGCCCTCGAAGCTGTCCCAGGTTCATATGCCAATCCCCATCCAGCTCCGGGTCCAGCCGCCACTCTGACCAGCCTCCCGTCTCTCCGCTTGTCGGAATTCCAGCCCACAGCCCCTCCACACTGTGGGCATATCGGAGCTTCCTCTGCCTCCACTCCCGGTCCCACTCCCCTTCACACA
This sequence comes from Rana muscosa, assembly GCA_029206835.1. Classification (NCBI taxonomy): domain Eukaryota; kingdom Metazoa; phylum Chordata; class Amphibia; order Anura; family Ranidae; genus Rana; species Rana muscosa. The sequence continues at coordinate 1,130,071,218 of CM055122.1, forward strand.
TGCTGTGGAATCATCTACTCGAGGCAGGGGGGGGGGGACGACGACGACGACAGGTACAGGGATTGATGGCCGGCCAGTCCGGTCCGAGAGCCAGGACGGAGGCCAGCACAGCACGCTTACCGCAGCTTACAATAGTGCATGGAGCACAGCGGCACCTCCAGGCTGATTTCCGGCTGCTTCAGTGGAGATACGGTGGGGAGACTGGGTAGTCTAACTAGCAAAAGCAGCCATGCTTACTATCCGCTCGGGGGAGCGCTCCGGAGCTCACGGCAACAGGCTGCTGCTTGGCGCCATGCTGTAACTCCGCCCCTCCCTCGATTTTATATTTTCTAAAAGCCGAGACCCCTGAAGGCTTTGTTGCCAAGGTGGAAATGGCGCATGGGAACACGGGGGTAGGAAACGCCTCCTTCCCCCGCCATCTTCTGGGGATAATTCTGATTCAGAACCAGGCCCGGCTGTGGCTCATGGCCCTGATTCTGATGCATCACAAACTGCGGACCGTGACCGGTCGGACAGTGAGAATGACTCCAGGTCCGGATCAACACACAAAAAGGCTTTGGTATCGGACCTTATCACTGCAGTGTGGGATATGCTGAAATGGGAAATGCAGCAGAGACGGCGGTCCCCTTTGGGTTCCGTAAGCCGGCCCGCACTGCTAAGGTGTTTTCCTTGAGTCGCTTATCTTGATAAGCTTTTATACAAAGAGTGGGAAAACCCACTGAAGGTTTTTTTTTTCCAGCCCCGGTACCCCTTTCAGGAGAGTTCCTGGGAAAATGGTCCTCTTCCCCGATAGTGGACCCCCTGTGTCCAGACTTAACAAGGGGGCTCCTGTCTTCAAGGACCCTGTGGTCAAGAAGGCTGAGGCACTCGCTCGCTACCTATACACTGTGGTGGGCTTTGTGGTGCGTCCAGCATTGGCTGGAGCTTTGGTGTCTCAGACACTGAGTGGGCAAAGATGCTACTCCAGGGGTTAAAGGCGCGGGAGGTTCCTCCGAATGAGGTAGCTTTGGTTGACCAGTTGGTGCAGGGCCTTAAGTTTGTCTGCGAATCAGACATGAATACTATCCCCTTGCTGTCTATAGCCTCGGGTTATGCGGTGGTGTTATGCCACCTGGTTTAGTTAAGTGCTGGTCTACGGACCAAAAAACCTCCAAGAAGGCCTTAATGGACCTGCCCTTTAGCGGGGACAGTCTTTTTGGAGCCTCTCTGGATGACATCGTTAAGGATGCCACAGGAGGTAAGAGCTTGCTGCTCCCGCAATCCAAAAAGGGGTAAGGAGCCATGCCATAGGCTAGGGCTCTCCTTCACCACGCGCAAGTGGTCTTTCGCCCACCTAGTGCGGCAAGTAAACGACCCCAGGCCGATAAAGCGCCTGCTGAGGAACATAAGCGTCCCTGGGCTCGCAAGCCCAACCTTGCTTGCCTACCCAACAGATTTTTTCCCATTAAACCACCAGCTTCAGCCGACTCGTTGGGAAGTCCTATATGGGGTGGTTCAAGACCTGCTCATCAAGTGAGCAGGTCTTGAAGGACGCATTCTTGCATGTTCCCATATGCACCAGGCATCAGATGTCAACGTTTAGCAGACGGGGAAGACCGCTACCACTGGTGGCTCTCCCCTTTGGCCTGGCATCGGCACCAAGGGTGTTCACCCAGTTGCTTTCCCCACTTTTGGCCCTACTACTAAGACAGCGTGGCATCGCTATCATGGGCAACCTGGATGTTCTTCTGAGGGCCACCTCAAACTCAAAATTAGAGGTGAGTGTGTCCATAACCTGTCAGACCCTCCGTTTCTTGGTTGGGTGCTGAACACTCAGAAGTCAGTATCGGTACCGTCTCAATTCCTAGTGCATCTAGGGTTGATTCTGGCGAAGGTTTTTTCCCTTTTTCCTCCCTTTGGGAAAGTTGCAGACCCTTCGGGCTGCGGTGCGGCAGTTGACATCCCAAGATGGTTGTCACACCATTTTTTCAAGCGAGTCCTGGGCCTCATGGTAGTCTCCTTCGAGACGGTACCATATGCAATATTTCACACGCAAGCGTTACAAAAGGTAATTTTGTCCAGAGGGTCAAGTGCCCTTCATCCCTGGATTGTCAAAATCCGGGTGAGCCACCTAGTCAGGACCTCCCTAGTTGGTGGCCGACATCAACGGCACTTCTGCCTGGGAAGTCGTTCTTTCCTTTTTACTGGATGGTGGTCACGGTGGACGCCTGTCTTCCCGGTTGGACAGGAGTCTGGGGAGCTCAGTAGACCTGGGTCGCTGGACTCCGGAGGAATCCCACTTACCGATCATTGTCCTGGAAGTCCGGGCGATCTGGCTTTGCCTCTCCACATGGTCTCAGAGGCTACAGGGGTGTCCAGTCAGAATCCAGTCGGACAAACGCCACAGTGGTGGCGTATGTCATTCAACAAGCAGCTCAGCTACAGCATCGGATGTCGCTCACCTCCTAAGGTGGGCAGAAAGGAGCGTACCAGGCCTGTCAGCCGTATACATTCCGGGTGTGGAAGCTGGCAGGCGGACTACTTGTCGCCAGATGCTGGACCAAGGAGAATGGTCTCTACACCCGGAGACATTTCAGCTCCTTTGCCAGAGGGGAGGCACGCCAGTCGTATATCTCCTGGCTTCTGGACTATTGTATTGAGGTATTGAGGTTTTGTGGCCAGGTCAAGAGACCCATGGGTAGATGCGACAGATGCGTTGGTGGCACAGTGGAGTCAGTACCGGCTAATCTATGCCTTCCCTCCTTTGAAGCTGCTTCCTCATCTGCTTCGCAGTGCGGAGACAGAGGGGATTCCAATGATCCTAATTGCTCCGGATTGTCTTTGGCGTCCTTGGTACGCCGACCTAGTGCGTCTAGTAGCAGACGCCCCTCGGCGTCTACCGCTGAGAGAGGACCTGCTGTCGCAAGGTCCCATACTTCATCATGCTTTATAGTCACTGGCCTAAACGGCATTGCTATTGAGAGCTAGGTGCTAAGAGACCAGGGCCTGTCAGACTTGGTGATCTCTACCATGAGGAGTGCTCGAAAATCATCCCCTGGGAAGATTTACCATCGCACTTGGAAGACCTACATATCCATTTGTGAGGGAATGAGGTGGCATCCGCGTACTTATTTGGTTCCTGAGTCCTGCTGTTCGTTTAGCAGGGAACGGGCCAAAAATTTTACTTTAAAGTACAATTTGGGGGCAGGCTGTCTTTTTCAACAACCCCTGGTGGCTCACTCTCTAGTGAGAACGTTTGTACAGTGGGTTCGGCAGGCGGCCCCTCCGGTCCACCCTCCACTACCTCCGTGGGGCTTGTGTTGCAGAAGTCCTTTTGACGTCTACCACTACAAGAGGACGTGCTGTCGCAGGGTCCCATATGCCATCCTGCTTGCAGTCAGAAACCACCGTTTGAGAACATCAGGGAGATCCCCTTGTTGACACTTTCTCAGAAAGTGGTCCATTTCGTGGCTGTTATGCTAGTAAGACGGGTTTCTGAGCGGGCAGCCTTGTCATGCAAGCCTCCCTATCTGATCTTCCACGAGGATAAGGTGGTGCTGCGTCCGCAGCCTTCTTTTCTTCCTAAGGTTGTGTTTCGACCTTCCATCTCAAGGAAGACATTGTATTGCCATCCTTGTGTCCTCATCCGTCGAATCCTAAGGAGACGGAATCCTAAGGAGACGGCGGTGCATTTCTTGGACGTTGTCCAAACTCAGAGTATGCTAGTCTGGTACTGCTCCGTTCCGGAGTTCAGACTCACTGTTTGTTTGGTGGCTGGTCCCAAGTAGGGCCCAGCGGTCTGATTGGCCACCATCTCCAGGTGGATCTGACAGATCGTGATCAGACTTACACCATGAAGGGTCAGGTGCCTCCCTTTTCCGGGCGCATTTGACCAGGGCAAGCGGTGCCTCTTGGTGTTACGTCGGTTAAGACGGGTTTCTGAGCGGGCAGCCTAGTTATGCAAGGCTCCCTATCTGATCTTCCACAAGCATAGGTGGTGCTGCGTCCTCGGCCTTCTTTTCTTCCTAAGGTAGTTTTTTGACCTTCCGTCTTCCAGGAAGACGTACTGCCATCTTTGTGTCCTCATCCGTCGTATCCTAGGGGACGACATATTTCTTGGACGCTGTCCGAGCTCTGAGAGCATCAAGCGTCTGTTTCACCAGGTGTGTAAGGCGACAACCTGCTCGTCCGTTCACTTTCACTAAACTTTACAAGTTGATGTGCGTGTGCATCTTCGGATGCTTCTTTCAGCCGCAAGGTATTGCAGGCGGCTGTTTAGAGTTGCAACTCCTCCGTTTAGGAGCTCTGTCTTGTTTTGGGGTGAAGTTGTTTTAATGCTTTTCGTTTTTGACACGGTTTTGGAACGTCCCACTTGTCAATAGGAAGCTGTGTCCATCCATGAACAAAAGAGTAAATAGGATTTTTGTACTCACCGTTAAAATTCCTTTTCTCTGAGTTCATGGACGGACACAGCACCCACCCCTCGTTTTTAAGTTTGTACTGCTTTTTGACTAACTGATCTGCGAGGTGCAGAGAGGGATTATACCCAGAGGGTCCGCCCCCTGGGCGGTGCTGTATAAGGTGCGGTGTGTTTAACACTTTCTACAAGTTTTCTGCCTAGTCACTCCTAAATGAAGGATAATACCCACTTGTCAATAAAAAGCTGTGTCCGTCCATGAACTCAGAAAATAATTTAAACGGTGAGTACAAAAATCCTGATTTTCTTGTGGTCCATGCCTGTTTTGGCCTCCATCGAACGCTCGGCGGCCATTTTCTTGTGGTCCGCGCCCGCTTTGGCCTCTTTCTTATGGTCCACACTGTTCTTCGGCACGGCAGCTCGGCGGCCATTTTGTGGATGTCTTCGGCCTCTAGGGTGCATTCCACAGGCACGGAAGCATACAGAGACACGCTGATGAGGATCAGACTGACACAGGCACTGGTGCATTTGGCATGTCAAATTGCATGTCAAAACGGCGATATTTTCCGCAAATTGCCGGCAATGGCACCGTCCTAATCGACGTGGCATCTGCGGCGCTGCACCGATTTCAAAAAGTAGTTTCTGTACTACTTTTTGCAATTTCGGCCCGCGATTTACATTGATATCTGTGCAGAAACCTGCACAGATGCCTTCGTAATCGCGGCTGAAATCGGGACTGCCAGCGAGAGTGAAATCGTGCGAGTTCAGCTGAACTCGCACGGCTTCACTCCCGCAGCCCAGTGTGAACCTGGGCAAAGACCAAATAATATACACCAATTTGTACTTATTTTTACCAAAGATATGTAGCAGTATAAATTTTGGGCAAAAGAAAAATGACTAATTTGCTAAATTTTATAACAGAAACAAAGAAAAATATTTTTTTTACAGAATTTTCTGTCTTTTTTCTCTCATAGCGCAAAAAATAAAAAACCCCAACGGTGATTAACCACTTCTCTACTGGGCACTTAAACCCCCTTCCTGCCCAAGCCATTTTTCAGCTCTCAGCACTGTCACATTTTAAATGACAATTGCGCGGTCGTGCGACGCTGTACCCAAACAAAATTTGCGTCCTTTTTCCCCCACAAATAGAGCTTTCTTTTGGTGGTACTTGATAACCTCTGCGGTTTTTATTTTTTGCGCTATAAACAAAAGAAGAGCGTCAAGTTTGAAAAAAACACAATATTTTTTACTTTTTGCTATAATAAATATCCATTTAAAAGAAAAAAAAATATTAAAAATTTCCTCAGTTTAGGCCGATACGTATTCTTCTAAATATTTTTGGTAAAAAATAAAAACAGACAGACCATTGGTGTCCTCTCCCAGACAGGACGTGGATCTGTGTGTTTCCACACACAGATCCACTGTCCTGCTCGGTTACTGGGCAACCGCGGGTGCCCGGCAGCCATGCACATCGGGTCCCCAGCGACGCGCGCCTGCTAGCTGCTTTTAAAGGCAGGACGTCATATGACGTCCTGTCAGAACAAGAGAGTCTTCCGCCCGCCGTCATTTGAAGGTGGGCGGTAGACAAGTGGTTAAATACTACCAAAAGAAAGCTCTATTTATGTGAAAAAAAGGACAAAAATTTCATATGGGTACAGTGTTGTATGACTGAGTAATTGTCATTCAAAATGTGAGAGCACCGAAAGCTGAAAATTGGTCTGGTTATTAAGGGGGGTTTAAGTGCCCAGTTGTCAAGTGGTTAAGTTACAAAAATAAATATTAACACAACTTTAATAGTATTCATAAAGCATATTTTTAATTGACCTGACTGTGCTAAATAAAATATGATTGGCTACTATAGGCACTGTACACATTACTGCGTTAAGTAAATATGCGATACGTACAGACTGCAGGGTTAAGAGGTGCGCTACACTAGGTGACTGGGCGGAAGTGAAACCTTTCTGGGTTCGCACCAAACCCATCCCTAAGGCTCCACTCACACCTGTGCGTTTTCTAAACTCATGCAAAACTGCTTATTTCTGCACGCATTTATAAAACTTACTAAAACCACATCACGTTTGCTGCGCCAATCATTGTTAATGGCATCCCAAACACCGCAAGCCGACATTCGTTTTTCTGCAAAAGTGTGCAAACACTGTAAAAAACGATACAAAAAAAAAAAAACACCCAACTGATGCAGCAAAGGCTCCATGAGCTTCTTTGCCTTGTGTGGGGTATCCCCATTTAAATGAATGGGCTGCCCAATGCATGTTGCGCATAAAGCGCTAGGTGTAAATGGGGCCTAATAGCAATCAATCAGAAGCCAGTACAGTTGCTATGGCTACTGCACTGAGTGACTAGGACCAACTGTCTGGTAACAAGTTCTTGTCTCTGTAGTGGGAGGATGTACAACCGCGACAGAGCGAGCAACACACAGGGCGAGCGAGCCACAGACAGACAGGGCGAGCGAGCCACAGACAGACAGGGCGAGCGAGCCACAGACAGACAGGGCGAGCGAGCCACAGACAGACAGGGCGAGCGAGCCACAGACAGACAGGGCGAGCGAGCGAGCCACAGACAGACAGAGCGAGCGAGCGAGCCACAGACAGACAGAGCGAGCGAGCGAGCCACAGACAGACAGAGCGAGCGAGCGAGCCACAGACAGACAGAGCGAGCCACAGACAGACAGAGCGAGCCACAGACAGACAGAGCGAGCCACAGACAGACAGAGCGAGCCACAGACAGACAGAGCGAGCCACAGACAGAGCGAGCGAGCCACAGACAGAGCGAGCGAGCCACAGACAGAGCGAGCGAGCCACAGACAGAGCGAGCGAGCCACAGACAGAGCGAGCGAGCCACAGACAGAGCGAGCGAGCCACAGACAGAGCGAGCGAGCCACAGACAGCGAGCGAGCCACAGACAGAGCGAGCGAGCCACAGACAGAGCGAGCGAGCCACAGACAGAGCGAGCCACAGACAGAGCGAGCGAGCCACAGACAGAGCGAGCGAGCCACAGACAGAGCGAGCGAGCCACAGACAGAGCGAGCGAGCCACAGACAGAGCGAGCGAGCCACAGACAGAGCGAGCGAGCCACAGACAGAGCGAGCGAGCCACAGACAGAGCGAGCGAGCCACAGACAGAGCGAGCGAGCCACAGACAGAGCGAGCGAGCCACAGACAGAGCGAGCGAGCCACAGACAGAGCGAGCGAGCCACAGACAGAGCGAGCGAGCCACAGACAGAGCGAGCGAGCCACAGACAGAGCGAGCGAGCCACAGACAGACAGAGCGAGCGAGCCACAGACAGACAGAGCGAGCGAGCCACAGACAGACAGAGCGAGCGAGCCACAGACAGACAGAGCGAGCGAGCCACAGACAGACAGAGCGAGCGAACCACAGACAGACAGAGCGAGCGAACCACAGACAGACAGAGCGAGCGAGCCACAGACAGACAGAGCGAGCGAGCCACAGACAGACAGAGCGAGCGAACCACAGACAGACAGAGCGAGCGAGCCACAGACAGACAGAGCGAGCCACAGACAGACAGAGCGAGCGAGCCACAGACAGAGCGAGCGAGCCACAGACAGAGCGAGCGAGCCACAGACAGAGCGAGCGAGCCACAGACAGAGCGAGCGAGCCACAGACAGAGCGAGCGAGCCACAGACAGAGCGAGCGAGCCACAGACAGAGCGAGCGAGCCACAGACAGAGCGAGCGAGCCACAGACAGAGCGAGCGAGCCACAGACAGAGCGAGCGAGCCACAGACAGAGCGAGCGAGCCACAGACAGAGCGAGCGAGCCACAGACAGAGCGAGCGAGCCACAGACAGAGCGAGCGAGCGAGCCACAGACAGAGCGAGCGAGCGAGCCACAGACAGAGCGAGCGAGCGAGCCACAGACAGAGCGAGCGAGCGAGCCACAGACAGAGCGAGCGAGCCACAGACAGAGCGAGCCACAGACAGAGCGAGCCACAGACAGAGCGAGCCACAGACAGAGCGAGCCACAGACAGAGCGAGCCACAGACAGAGCGAGCCACAGACAGAGCGAGCCACAGACAGAGCGAGCCACAGAGCGAGCGAGCCACAGACAGAGCGAGCGAGCCACAGACAGAGCGAGCGAGCCACAGACAGAGCGAGCGAGCCACAGACAGAGCGAGCGAGCCACAGACAGAGCGAACGAGCCACAGACAGAGCGAGCGAGCCACAGACAGAGCGAGCGAGCGAGCCACAGACAGAGCGAGCGAGCGAGCCACAGACAGAGCGAGCGAGCCACAGACAGAGCGAGCGAGCCACAGACAGAGCGAGCGAGCCACAGACAGAGCGAGCCACAGACAGAGCGAGCCACAGACAGAGCGAGCGAGCCACAGACAGAGCGAGCGAGCCACAGACAGAGCGAGCGAGCCACAGACAGAGCGAGCCACAGAGCGAGCGAGCCACAGAGCGAGCGAGCCACAGACAGAGCGAGCGAGCCACAGACAGAGCGAGCGAGCCACAGACAGAGCGAGCGAGCCACAGACAGAGCGAGCGAGCCACAGACAGAGCGAACGAGCCACAGACAGAGCGAGCGAGCCACAGACAGAGCGAGCGAGCGAGCCACAGACAGAGCGAGCGAGCGAGCCACAGACAGAGCGAGCGAGCCACAGACAGAGCGAGCGAGCCACAGACAGAGCGAGCGAGCCACAGACAGACAGAGCGAGCGAGCCACAGACAGACAGAGCGAGCGAGCCACAGACAGACAGAGCGAGCGAGCCACAGACAGACAGAGCGAGCGAGCCACAGACAGACAGAGCGAGCGAGCCACAGACAGACAGAGCGAGCGAGCCACAGACAGACAGAGCGAGCGAGCCACAGACAGACAGAGCGAGCGAGCCACAGACAGACAGAGCGAGCGAGCCACAGACAGACAGAGCGAGCGAGCCACAGACAGACAGAGCGAGCGAGCCACAGACAGACAGAGCGAGCGAGCCACAGACAGAGCGAGCGAGCCACAGACAGAGCGAGCGAGCCACAGACAGAGCGAGCGAGCCACAGACAGAGCGAGCGAGCCACAGACAGAGCGAGCGAGCCACAGACAGAGCGAGCGAGCCACAGACAGAGCGAACGAGCCACAGACAGAGCGAGCGAGCCACAGACAGAGCGAGCGAGCGAGCCACAGACAGAGCGAGCGAGCGAGCCACAGACAGAGCGAGCGAGCCACAGACAGAGCGAGCGAGCCACAGACAGAGCGAGCGAGCCACAGACAGACAGAGCGAGCGAGCCACAGACAGACAGAGCGAGCGAGCCACAGACAGACAGAGCGAGCGAGCCACAGACAGACAGAGCGAGCGAGCCACAGACAGACAGAGCGAGCGAGCCACAGACAGACAGAGCGAGCGAGCCACAGACAGACAGAGCGAGCGAGCCACAGACAGACAGAGCGAGCGAGCCACAGACAGACAGAGCGAGCGAGCCACAGACAGACAGAGCGAGCGAGCCACAGACAGACAGAGCGAGCGAGCCACAGACAGACAGAGCGAGCGAGCCACAGACAGAGCGAGCGAGCCACAGACAGAGCGAGCGAGCCACAGACAGAGCGAGCGAGCCACAGACAGAGCGAGCGAGCCACAGACAGAGCGAGCGAGCCACAGACAGAGCGAGCGAGCCACAGACAGAGCGAGCGAGCCACAGACAGAGCGAGCGAGCCACAGACAGAGCGAGCCACAGACAGAGCGAGCCACAGACAGAGCGAGCCACAGACAGAGCGAGCCACAGACAGAGCGAGCCACAGACAGAGCGAGCCACAGACAGAGCGAGCCACAGACAGAGCGAGCCACAGACAGAGCGAGCCACAGACAGAGCGAGCGAGCCACAGACAGAGCGAGCGAGCCACAGACAGAGCGAGCGAGCCACAGACAGAGCGAGCGAGCCACAGACAGAGCGAGCGAGCCACAGACAGACAGAGCGAGCGAGCCACAGACAGACAGAGCGAGCGAGCCACAGACAGACAGAGCGAGCCACAGACAGACAGAGCGAGCGAGCCACAGACAGACAGAGCGAGCGAGCCACAGACAGACAGAGCGAGCGAGCCACAGACAGACAGAGCGAGCGAGCCACAGACAGACAGAGCGAGCGAGCCACAGACAGACAGAGCGAGCGAGCCACAGACAGACAGAGCGAGCGAGCCACAGACAGACAGAGCGAGCGAACCACAGACAGACAGAGCGAGCGAGCCACAGACAGACAGAGCGAGCGAGCCACAGACAGACAGAGCGAGCGAGCCACAGACAGAGCGAGCGAGCGAGCCACAGACAGAGCGAGCGAGCGAGCCACAGACAGAGCGAGCGAGCGAGCCACAGACAGAGCGAGCGAGCGAGCCACAGACAGAGCGAGCGAGCGAGCCACAGACAGAGCGAGCGAGCCACAGACAGAGCGAGCGAGCCACAGACAGAGCGAGCGAGCCACAGACAGAGCGAGCGAGCCACAGACAGAGCGAGCGAGCCACAGACAGAGCGAGCGACAGACAGAGCGAGCGAGCCACAGACAGACAGAGCGAGCGAGCCACAGACAGACAGAGCGAGCGAGCCACAGACAGACAGAGCGAGCGAGCCACAGACAGACAGAGCGAGCGAGCCACAGACAGACAGAGCGAGCGAGCCACAGACAGACAGAGCGAGCGAGCCACAGACAGACAGAGCGAGCGAGCCACAGACAGACAGAGCGAGCGAGCCACAGACAGACAGAGCGAGCGAGCCACAGACAGACAGAGCGAGCGAGCCACAGACAGACAGAGCGAGCGAGCCACAGACAGACAGAGCGAGCCACAGACAGAGCGAGCGAGCCACAGACAGAGCGAGCGAGCCACAGACAGAGCGAGCGAGCCACAGACAGAGCGAGCGAGCCACAGACAGAGCGAGCGAGCCACAGACAGAGCGAGCGAGCCACAGACAGAGCGAGCGAGCCACAGACAGAGCGAGCGAGCCACAGACAGAGCGAGCGAGCCACAGACAGAGCGAGCCACAGACAGAGCGAGCCACAGACAGACAGAGCGAGCGAGCCACAGACAGACAGAGCGAGCGAGCCACAGACAGACAGAGCGAGCGAGCCACAGACAGACAGAGCGAGCGAGCCACAGACAGACAGAGCGAGCGAGCCACAGACAGACAGAGCGAGCGAGCCACAGACAGACAGAGCGAGCGAGCCACAGACAGACAGAGCGAGCGAGCCACAGACAGAGCGAGCGAGCCACAGACAGAGCGAGCGAGCCACAGACAGAGCGAGCGAGCCACAGACAGAGCGAGCGAGCCACAGACAGAGCGAGCGAGCCACAGACAGAGCGAGCGAGCCACAGACAGAGCGAGCGAGCCACAGACAGAGCGAGCGAGCCACAGACAGAGCGAGCGAGCCACAGACAGAGCGAGCGAGCCACAGACAGACAGAGCGAGCGAGCCACAGACAGACAGAGCGAGCGAGCCACAGACAGACAGAGCGAGCGAGCCACAGACAGACAGAGCGAGCGAGCCACAGACAGACAGAGCGAGCGAGCCACAGACAGACAGAGCGAGCGAGCCACAGACAGACAGAGCGAGCGAGCCACAGACAGACAGAGCGAGCGAGCCACAGACAGACAGAGCGAGCGAGCCACAGACAGACAGAGCGAGCGAGCCACAGACAGACAGAGCGAGCGAGCCACAGACAGACAGAGCGAGCGAGCCACAGACAGACAGAGCGAGCGAGCCACAGACAGACAGAGCGAGCGAGCCACAGACAGACAGAGCGAGCGAGCCACAGACAGACAGAGCGAGCGAGCCACAGACAGAGCGAGCGAGCCACAGACAGAGCGAGCGAGCCACAGACAGACAGAGCGAGCGAGCCACAGACAGAGCGAGCGAGCCACAGACAGAGCGAGCGAGCCACAGACAGAGCGAGCGAGCCACAGACAGAGCGAGCGAGCCACAGACAGAGCGAGCGAGCCACAGACAGAGCGAGCGAGCCACAGACAGAGCGAGCCACAGACAGAGCGAGCCACAGACAGAGCGAGCCACAGACAGAGCGAGCCACAGACAGAGCGAGCCACAGACAGAGCGAGCCACAGACAGAGCGAGCCACAGACAGAGCGAGCCACAGACAGAGCGAGCCACAGACAGAGCGAGCCACAGACAGAGCGAGCCACAGACAGAGCGAGCGAGCCACAGACAGAGCGAGCGAGCCACAGACAGAGCGAGCGAGCCACAGACAGAGCGAGCGAGCCACAGACAGAGCGAGCGAGCCACAGACAGAGCGAGCGAGCCACAGACAGAGCGAGCGAGCCACAGACAGAGCGAGCGAGCCAGACAGAGCGAGCGAGCCACAGACAGAGCGAGCGAGCCACAGACAGACAGAGCGAGCGAGCCACAGACAGACAGAGCGAGCGAGCCACAGACAGACAGAGCGAGCGAGCCACAGACAGAGCGAGCGAGCCACAGACAGACAGAGCGAGCGAGCCACAGACAGACAGAGCGAGCGAGCCACAGACAGACAGAGCGAGCGAGCCACAGACAGACAGAGCGAGCGAACCACAGACAGACAGAGCGAGCGAGCCACAGACAGACAGAGCGAGCGAGCCACAGACAGACAGAGCGAGCGAGCCACAGACAGAGCGAGCGAGCGACAGAGCGAGCGAGCGAGCGACAGACAGAGCGAGCGAGCGAGCCACAGACAGAGCGAGCGAGCGAGCCACAGACAGACAGAGCGAGCGAGCCACAGACAGACAGAGCGAGCGAGCCACAGACAGACAGCGTGCGAGCCACAGACAGACAGCGTGCGAGCCACAGACAGACAGCGTGCGAGCCACAGACAGAGCGAGCGAGCCACAGACAGAGCGAGCGAGCGACAGACAGAGCGAGCGAGCCACAGACAGAGCGAGCGAGCCACAGACAGACAGAGCGAGCGAGCCACAGACAGACAGAGCGAGCGAGCCACAGACAGACAGAGCGAGCGAGCCACAGACAGACAGAGCGAGCGAGCCACAGACAGACAGAGCGAGCGAGCCACAGACAGACAGAGCGAGCGAGCCACAGACAGACAGAGCGAGCGAGCCACAGACAGAGCGAGCGAGCCACAGACAGAGCGAGCGAGCCACAGACAGAGCGAGCGAGCCACAGACAGAGCGAGCGAGCCACAGACAGAGCGAGCGAGCCACAGACAGAGCGAGCGAGCCACAGACAGAGCGAGCGAGCGAGCCACAGACAGAGCGAGCCACAGACAGAGCGAGCCACAGACAGAGCGAGCCACAGACAGAGCGAGCCACAGACAGAGCGAGCCACAGACAGAGCGAGCGAGCGAGCCACAGACAGAGCGAGCGAGCGAGCCACAGACAGAGCGAGCGAGCGAGCCACAGAGAGCGAGCGAGCGAGCCACAGACAGAGCGAGCGAGCCACAGACAGAGCGAGCGAGCCACAGACAGAGCGAGCGAGCGAGCGAGCCACAGACAGAGCGAGCGAGCCACAGACAGAGCGAGCGAGCCACAGACAGAGCGAGCGAGCCACAGACAGAGCGAGCGAGCCACAGACAGAGCGAGCGAGCCACAGACAGAGCGAGCGAGCCACAGACAGAGCGAGCGACAGACAGAGCGAGCGAGCCACAGACAGACAGAGCGAGCGAGCCACAGACAGACAGAGCGAGCGAGCCACAGACAGACAGAGCGAGCGAGCCACAGACAGACAGAGCGAGCGAGCCACAGACAGACAGAGCGAGCGAACCACAGACAGACAGAGCGAGCGAGCCACAGACAGACAGAGCGAGCGAGCCACAGACAGACAGAGCGAGCGAGCCACAGACAGACAGAGCGAGCGAGCCACAGACAGAGCGAGCGAGCGAGCCACAGACAGAGCGAGCGAGCGAGCCACAGACAGAGCGAGCGAGCCACAGACAGAGCGAGCGAGCCACAGACAGAGCGAGCGAGCCACAGACAGAGCGAGCGAGCCACAGACAGAGCGAGCGAGCCACAGACAGAGCGAGCGAGCCACAGACAGAGCGAGCGAGCCACAGACAGAGCGAGCGAGCCACAGACAGAGCGAGCGAGCCACAGACAGAGCGAGCGAGCCACAGACAGAGCGAGCGACAGACAGAGCGAGCGACAGACAGAGCGAGCGACAGACAGAGCGAGCGACAGACAGAGCGAGCGACAGACAGAGCGAGCGACAGACAGAGCGAGCCACAGACAGAGCGAGCGAGCCACAGACAGAGCGAGCGAGCCACAGACAGAGCGAGCGAGCCACAGACAGAGCGAGCGAGCCACAGACAGAGCGAGCGAGCCACAGACAGACAGAGCGAGCGAGCCACAGACAGACAGAGCGAGCGAGCCACAGACAGACAGAGCGAGCGAGCCACAGACAGAGCGAGCGAGCCACAGACAGAGCGAGCGAGCCACAGACAGAGCGAGCGAGCCACAGACAGAGCGAGCGAGCCACAGACAGAGCGAGCCACAGACAGAGCGAGCCACAGACAGAGCGAGCCACAGACAGAGCGAGCCACAGACAGAGCGAGCCACAGACAGAGCGAGCCACAGACAGAGCGAGCCACAGACAGAGCGAGCCACAGACAGAGCGAGCCACAGACAGAGCGAGCGAGCCACAGACAGAGCGAGCGAGCCACAGACAGAGCGAGCGAGCCACAGACAGAGCGAGCGAGCCACAGACAGAGCGAGCGAGCCACAGACAGAGCGAGCGAGCCACAGACAGAGCGAGCGAGCCACAGACAGAGCGAGCGAGCCACAGACAGACAGAGCGAGCGAGCCACAGACAGAGCGAGCGAGCCACAGACAGACAGAGCGAGCGAGCCACAGACAGACAGAGCGAGCGAGCCACAGACAGACAGAGCGAGCGAGCCACAGACAGACAGAGCGAGCGAGCCACAGACAGACAGAGCGAGCGAGCCACAGACAGACAGAGCGAGCGAGCCACAGACAGACAGAGCGAGCGAGCCACAGACAGACAGAGCGAGCGAGCCACAGACAGACAGAGCGAGCGAGCCACAGACAGACAGAGCGAGCGAGCCACAGACAGACAGAGCGAGCGAGCCACAGACAGACAGAGCGAGCGAGCCACAGACAGAGCGAGCGAGCCACAGACAGAGCGAGCGAGCCACAGACAGAGCGAGCGAGCCACAGACAGAGCGAGCGAGCCACAGACAGAGCGAGCGAGCCACAGACAGAGCGAGCGAGCCACAGACAGAGCGAGCGAGCCACAGACAGAGCGAGCGAGCCACAGAGAGCGAGCGAGCCACAGACAGAGCGAGCGAGCCACAGACAGAGCGAGCGAGCCACAGACAGAGCGAGCGAGCCACAGACAGAGCGAGCGAGCCACAGACAGAGCGAGCGAGCCACAGACAGAGCGAGCGAGCCACAGAGAGCGAGCGAGCCACAGACAGAGCGAGCGAGCCACAGACAGAGCGAGCGAGCCACAGACAGAGCGAGCGAGCCACAGACAGAGCGAGCGAGCCACAGACAGAGCGAGCGAGCCACAGACAGAGCGAGCGAGCCACAGACAGAGCGAGCGAGCCACAGACAGAGCGAGCGAGCCACAGACAGAGCGAGCGAGCCACAGACAGAGCGAGCGAGCCACAGACAGAGCGAGCGAGCCACAGACAGAGCGAGCGAGCCACAGACAGAGCGAGCGAGCCACAGACAGAGCGAGCGAGCCACAGACAGAGCGAGCGAGCCACAGACAGAGCGAGCGAGCCACAGACAGAGCGAGCGAGCCACAGACAGAGCGAGCGAGCCACAGACAGACAGAGCGAGCGAGCCACAGACAGACAGAGCGAGCGAGCCACAGACAGACAGAGCGAGCGAGCCACAGACAGACAGAGCGAGCGAGCCACAGACAGAGCGAGCGAGCCACAGACAGAGCGAGCGAGCCACAGACAGAGCGAGCGAGCCACAGACAGAGCGAGCGAGCCACAGACAGAGCGAGCGAGCCACAGACAGAGCGAGCGAGCCACAGACAGAGCGAGCGAGCCACAGACAGACAGAGCGAGCGAGCCACAGACAGACAGCGTGCGAGCCACAGACAGACAGCGTGCGAGCCACAGACAGACAGCGTGCGA
Source organism: Rana muscosa (assembly GCA_029206835.1). Lineage (NCBI taxonomy): Eukaryota > Metazoa > Chordata > Amphibia > Anura > Ranidae > Rana > Rana muscosa. The sequence continues at coordinate 1,130,087,666 of CM055122.1, forward strand.
GCCACAGACAGACAGCGTGCGAGCCACAGACAGACAGCGTGCGAGCCACAGACAGAGCGAGCGAGCGACAGACAGAGCGAGCGAGCCACAGACAGACAGAGCGAGCGAGCCACAGACAGACAGAGCGAGCGAGCCACAGACAGACAGAGCGAGCGAGCCACAGACAGACAGAGCGAGCGAGCCACAGACAGACAGAGCGAGCGAGCCACAGACAGACAGAGCGAGCGAGCCACAGACAGAGCGAGCGAGCGAGCCACAGACAGAGCGAGCGAGCCACAGACAGAGCGAGCGAGCCACAGACAGAGCGAGCGAGCCACAGACAGAGCGAGCGAGCCACAGACAGAGCGAGCGAGCCACAGACAGAGCGAGCGAGCGAGCCACAGACAGAGCGAGCGAGCGAGCCACAGACAGAGCGAGCCACAGACAGAGCGAGCCACAGACAGAGCGAGCCACAGACAGAGCGAGCCACAGACAGAGCGAGCCACAGACAGAGCGAGCGAGCGAGCCACAGACAGAGCGAGCGAGCGAGCCACAGACAGAGCGAGCGAGCGAGCCACAGAGAGCGAGCGAGCGAGCCACAGAGAGCGAGCGAGCGAGCCACAGAGAGCGAGCGAGCGAGCCACAGACAGAGCGAGCGAGCCACAGACAGAGCGAGCGAGCCACAGACAGAGCGAGCGAGCCACAGACAGAGCGAGCGAGCGAGCGAGCCAGCGAGCGAGCCACAGACAGAGCGAGCGAGCCACAGACAGAGCGAGCGAGCCACAGACAGAGCGAGCGAGCCACAGACAGAGCGAGCGAGCCACAGACAGAGCGAGCGAGCCACAGACAGAGCGAGCGAGCCACAGACAGAGCGAGCGAGCCACAGACAGAGCGAGCGACAGACAGAGCGAGCGACAGACAGAGCGAGCGACAGACAGAGCGAGCCACAGACAGAGCGAGCGAGCCACAGACAGACAGAGCGAGCGAGCCACAGACAGACAGAGCGAGCGAGCCACAGACAGACAGAGCGAGCGAGCCACAGACAGACAGAGCGAGCGAACCACAGACAGACAGAGCGAGCGAACCACAGACAGACAGAGCGAGCGAGCCACAGACAGACAGAGCGAGCGAGCCACAGACAGAGCGAGCGAGCGAGCCACAGACAGAGCGAGCGAGCGAGCCACAGACAGAGCGAGCGAGCGAGCCACAGACAGAGCGAGCGAGCCACAGACAGAGCGAGCGAGCCACAGACAGAGCGAGCGAGCCACAGACAGAGCGAGCGAGCCACAGACAGAGCGAGCGAGCCACAGACAGAGCGAGCGACAGACAGAGCGAGCGACAGACAGAGCGAGCGACAGACAGAGCGAGCGACAGACAGAGCGAGCGAGCCACAGACAGACAGAGCGAGCGAGCCACAGACAGACAGAGCGAGCGAGCCACAGACAGACAGAGCGAGCGAGCCACAGACAGACAGAGCGAGCGAGCCACAGACAGACAGAGCGAGCGAGCCACAGACAGACAGAGCGAGCAAGCCACAGACAGAGCGAGCGAGCCACAGACAGAGCGAGCGAGCCACAGACAGAGCGAGCGAGCCACAGACAGAGCGAGCGAGCCACAGACAGAGCGAGCGAGCCACAGACAGAGCGAGCGAGCCACAGACAGAGCGAGCGAGCCACAGACAGAGCGAGCGAGCCACAGACAGAGCGAGCGAGCCACAGACAGAGCGAGCGAGCCACAGACAGAGCGAGCGAGCCACAGACAGAGCGAGCGAGCCACAGACAGAGCGAGCGAGCCACAGACAGAGCGAGCGAGCCACAGACAGAGCGAGCGAGCCACAGACAGAGCGAGCGAGCCACAGACAGAGCGAGCGAGCCACAGACAGAGCGAGCGAGCCACAGACAGAGCGAGCGAGCCACAGACAGAGCGAGCGAGCCACAGACAGAGCGAGCGAGCCACAGACAGAGCGAGCGAGCCACAGACAGACAGAGCGAGCGAGCCACAGACAGACAGAGCGAGCGAGCCACAGACAGACAGAGAGAGCGAGCCACAGACAGACAGAGCGAGCGAGCCACAGACAGAGCGAGCGAGCCACAGACAGAGCGAGCGAGCCACAGACAGAGCGAGCGAGCCACAGACAGAGCGAGCGAGCCACAGACAGAGCGAGCGAGCCACAGACAGAGCGAGCGAGCCACAGACAGAGCGAGCGAGCCACAGACAGAGCGAGCGAGCCACAGACAGAGCGAGCGAGCCACAGACAGACAGAGCGAGCGAGCCACAGACAGACAGAGCGAGCGAGCCACAGACAGACAGAGCGAGCGAGCCACAGACAGACAGAGCGAGCGAGCCACAGACAGACAGAGCGAGCGAGCCACAGACAGACAGAGCGAGCGAGCCACAGACAGACAGAGCGAGCGAGCCACAGACAGACAGAGCGAGCGAGCCACAGACAGAGCGAGCGAGCGACAGAGCGAGCGAGCGAGCGACAGACAGAGCGAGCGAGCGAGCCACAGACAGACAGAGCGAGCGAGCGAGCCACAGACAGACAGAGCGAGCGAGCGAGCCACAGACAGACAGAGCGAGCGAGCCACAGACAGACAGAGCGAGCGAGCCACAGACAGACAGCGTGCGAGCCACAGACAGACAGCGTGCGAGCCACAGACAGACAGCGTGCGAGCCACAGACAGAGCGAGCGAGCCACAGACAGAGCGAGCGAGCCACAGACAGAGCGAGCGAGCCACAGACAGAGCGAGCGAGCCACAGACAGAGCGAGCGAGCCACAGACAGAGCGAGCCACAGACAGAGCGAGCGAGCCACAGACAGAGCGAGCGAGCCACAGACAGAGCGAGCGAGCCACAGACAGACAGAGCGAGCGAGCCACAGACAGACAGAGCGAGCGAGCCACAGACAGACAGAGCGAGCGAGCCACAGACAGAGCGAGCGAGCCACAGACAGACAGAGCGAGCGAGCGAGCCACAGACAGAGCGAGCGAGCCACAGACAGAGCGAGCGAGCCACAGACAGAGCGAGCGAGCCACAGACAGAGCGAGCGAGCCACAGACAGAGCGAGCGAGCCACAGACAGAGCGAGCGAGCCACAGACAGAGCGAGCGAGCCACAGACAGAGCGAGCGAGCCACAGACAGAGCGAGCGAGCCACAGAGCGAGCGAGCCACAGAGCGAGCGAGCCACAGAGCGAGCGAGCGAGCCACAGACAGAGCGAGCCACAGACAGAGCGAGCGAGCCACAGACAGAGCGAGCGAGCCACAGACAGAGCGAGCGAGCCACAGACAGAGCGAGCGAGCGAGCCACAGACAGAGCGAGCCACAGACAGAGCGAGCGAGCGAGCCACAGACAGAGCGAGCGAGCGACAGACAGAGCGAGCGACAGACAGAGCGAGCCACAGACAGACAGAGCGAGCGAGCCACAGACAGAGCGAGCGAGCCACAGACAGACAGAGCGAGCGAGCGAGCCACAGACAGAGCGAGCCACAGACAGAGCGAGCGAGCGAGCCACAGACAGAGCGAGCGAGCGAGCCACAGACAGAGCGAGCGAGCCACAGACAGACAGAGCGAGCGAGCCACAGACAGACAGAGCGAGCGAGCCACAGACAGACAGAGCGAGCGAGCCACAGACAGACAGAGCGAGCGAGCCACAGACAGACAGAGCGAGCGAGCGAGCCACAGACAGACAGAGCGAGCGAGCGAGCCACAGACAGACAGAGCGAGCGAGCGAGCCACAGACAGAGCGAGCCACAGACAGAGCGAGCCACAGACAGAGCGAGCGAGCGACAGACAGAGCGAGCGAGCGACAGACAGAGCGAGCGAGCTACAGACAGAGCGAGCGAGCCACAGACAGAGCGAGCGAGCCACAGACAGAGCGAGCGAGCCACAGACAGAGCGAGCGAGCCACAGACAGAGCGAGCGAGCCACAGACAGAGCGAGCGAGCCACAGACAGAGCGAGCGAGCCACAGACAGAGCGAGCGAGCCACAGACAGAGCGAGCGAGCCACAGACAGAGCGAGCGAGCCACAGACAGCGAGCGAGCGAGCCACAGACAGACAGAGCGAGCGAGCCACAGACAGACAGAGCGAGCGAGCCACAGACAGACAGAGCGAGCGAGCCACAGACAGACAGAGCGAGCGAGCCACAGACAGACAGAGCGAGCGAGCCACAGACAGACAGAGCGAGCGAGCCACAGACAGACAGAGCGAGCGAGCCACAGACAGACAGAGCGAGCGAGCCACAGACAGACAGAGCGAGCGAGCCACAGACAGACAGAGCGAGCGAGCCACAGACAGACAGAGCGAGCGAGCCACAGACAGACAGAGCGAGCGAGCCACAGACAGACAGAGCGAGCGAGCCACAGACAGACAGAGCGAGCGAGCCACAGACAGACAGAGCGAGCGAGCCACAGACAGACAGAGCGAGCGAGCCACAGACAGAGCGAGCGAGAAACAGACAGAGCGAGCGAGCCACAGACAGAGCGAGCGAGCGAGCCACAGACAGACAGAGCGAGCGAGCCACAGACAGACAGAGCGAGCGAGCCACAGACAGACAGAGCGAGCGAGCGAGCCACAGACAGAGCGAGCGAGCGAGCCACAGACAGAGCGAGCGAGCCACAGACAGAGCGAGCGAGCCACAGACAGAGCGAGCGAGCCACAGACAGAGCGAGCGAGCGAGCCAAAGACAGAGCGAGCGAGCCACAGACAGAGCGAGCGAGCGAGCGACAGACAGACAGAGCGAGCGAGCCACAGACAGACAGAGCGAGCGAGCCACAGACAGACAGAGCGAGCGAGCCACAGACAGAGCGAGCGAGCCACAGACAGAGCGAGCGAGCCACAGACAGAGCGAGCGAGCCACAGACAGAGCGAGCGAGCCACAGACAGAGCGAGCGAGACACAGACAGAGCGAGCGAGACACAGACAGAGCGAGCGAGCGAGCCACAGACAGAGCGAGCGAGCGAGCCACAGACAGAGCGAGCGAGCGAGCCACAGACAGAGCGAGCGAGCGAGCCACAGACAGAGCGAGCGAGCCACAGACAGAGCGAGCGAGCGAGCCACAGACAGAGCGAGCGAGCCACAGACAGAGCGAGCGAGCCACAGACAGAGCGAGCGAGCCACAGACAGAGCGAGCGAGCCACAGACAGAGCGAGCGAGCCACAGACAGACAGAGCGAGCGAGCCACAGACAGACAGAGCGAGCGAGCCACAGACAGACAGAGCGAGCGAGCCACAGACAGAGCGAGCGAGCGAGCCACAGACAGAGCGAGCGAGCGACAGAGCGAGCGAGCGAGCGACAGACAGAGCGAGCGAGCGAGCCACAGACAGACAGAGCGAGCGAGCCACAGACAGACAGAGCGAGCGAGCCACAGACAGACAGCGTGCGAGCCACAGACAGACAGCGTGCGAGCCACAGACAGACAGCGTGCGAGCCACAGACAGACAGCGTGCGAGCCACAGACAGAGCGAGCGAGCCACAGACAGAGCGAGCGAGCCACAGACAGAGCGAGCGAGCCACAGACAGACAGAGCGAGCGAGCCACAGACAGACAGAGCGAGCGAGCCACAGACAGACAGAGCGAGCGAGCCACAGACAGAGCGAGCGAGCCACAGACAGACAGAGCGAGCGAGCCACAGACAGAGCGAGCGAGCCACAGACAGAGCGAGCGAGCCACAGACAGAGCGAGCGAGCCACAGACAGAGCGAGCGAGCCACAGACAGAGCGAGCGAGCCACAGACAGAGCGAGCGAGCCACAGACAGAGCGAGCGAGCCACAGACAGAGCGAGCGAGCCACAGACAGAGCGAGCGAGCCACAGACAGAGCGAGCGAGCCACAGACAGAGCGAGCGAGCCACAGAGCGAGCGAGCCACAGAGCGAGCGAGCCACAGACAGAGCGAGCGAGCCACAGACAGAGCGAGCCACAGACAGAGCGAGCGAGCCACAGACAGAGCGAGCGAGCCACAGACAGAGCGAGCGAGCGAGCCACAGACAGAGCGAGCCACAGACAGAGCGAGCGAGCGAGCCACAGACAGAGCGAGCGAGCGACAGACAGAGCGAGCGAGCGACAGACAGAGCGAGCGACAGACAGACAGAGCGAGCGAGCCACAGACAGAGCGAGCGAGCCACAGACAGACAGAGCGAGCGAGCGAGCCACAGACAGAGCGAGCCACAGACAGAGCGAGCGAGCGAGCCACAGACAGAGCGAGCGAGCGAGCCACAGACAGAGCGAGCGAGCCACAGACAGACAGAGCGAGCGAGCCACAGACAGACAGAGCGAGCGAGCCACAGACAGACAGAGCGAGCGAGCCACAGACAGACAGAGCGAGCGAGCCACAGACAGACAGAGCGAGCGAGCCACAGACAGACAGAGCGAGCGAGCGAGCCACAGACAGACAGAGCGAGCGAGCGAGCCACAGACAGACAGAGCGAGCGAGCGAGCCACAGACAGAGCGAGCCACAGACAGAGCGAGCCACAGACAGAGCGAGCGAGCGACAGACAGAGCGAGCGAGCGACAGACAGAGCGAGCGAGCTACAGACAGAGCGAGCGAGCCACAGACAGAGCGAGCGAGCCACAGACAGAGCGAGCGAGCCACAGACAGAGCGAGCGAGCCACAGACAGAGCGAGCGAGCCACAGACAGAGCGAGCGAGCCACAGACAAAGCGAGCGAGCCACAGACAGAGCGAGCGAGCCACAGACAGAGCGAGCGAGCCACAGACAGAGCGAGCGAGCCACAGACAGCGAGCGAGCGAGCCACAGACAGACAGAGCGAGCCACAGACAGCGAGCGAGCGAGCCACAGACAGACAGAGCGAGCGAGCCACAGACAGACAGAGCGAGCGAGCCACAGACAGACAGAGCGAGCGAGCCACAGACAGACAGAGCGAGCGAGCCACAGACAGACAGAGCGAGCGAGCCACAGACAGACAGAGCGAGCGAGCCACAGACAGACAGAGCGAGCGAGCCACAGACAGACAGAGCGAGCGAGCCACAGACAGACAGAGCGAGCGAGCCACAGACAGACAGAGCGAGCGAGCCACAGACAGACAGAGCGAGCGAGCCACAGACAGACAGAGCGAGCGAGCCACAGACAGACAGAGCGAGCGAGCCACAGACAGAGCGAGCGAGAAACAGACAGAGCGAGCGAGCCACAGACAGAGCGAGCGAGCGAGCCACAGACAGAGCGAGCGAGCGAGCCACAGACAGACAGAGCGAGCGAGCCACAGACAGACAGAGCGAGCGAGCGAGCCACAGACAGAGCGAGCGAGCGAGCCACAGACAGAGCGAGCGAGCCACAGACAGAGCGAGCGAGCCACAGACAGAGCGAGCGAGCGAGCCAAAGACAGAGCGAGCGAGCCACAGACAGAGCGAGCGAGCGAGCGACAGACAGACAGAGCGAGCGAGCCACAGACAGACAGAGCGAGCGAGCCACAGACAGAGCGAGCGAGCCACAGACAGAGCGAGCGAGCCACAGACAGAGCGAGCGAGCCACAGACAGAGCGAGCGAGCCACAGACAGAGCGAGCGAGCCACAGACAGAGCGAGCGAGCCACAGACAGAGCGAGCGAGACACAGACAGAGCGAGCGAGACACAGACAGAGCGAGCGAGACACAGACAGAGCGAGCGAGCGAGCCACAGACAGAGCGAGCGAGCCACAGACAGAGCGAGCGAGCGAGCCACAGACAGAGCGAGCGAGCGAGCCACAGACAGAGCGAGCGAGCGAGCCACAGACAGAGCGAGCGAGCGAGCCACAGACAGAGCGAGCGAGCGAGCCACAGACAGAGCGAGCGAGCCACAGACAGAGCGAGCGAGCCACAGACAGAGCGAGCGAGCGAGCCACAGACAGAGCGAGCGAGCGAGCCACAGACAGAGAGAGCGAGCGAGCCACAGACAGACAGAGCGAGCGAGCCACAGACAGACAGAGCGAGCGAGCCACAGACAGACAGAGCGAGCGAGCCACAGACAGACAGAGCGAGCGAGCCACAGACAGACAGAGCGAGCGAGCCACAGACAGACAGAGCGAGCGAGCCACAGACAGACAGAGCGAGCGAGCCACAGACAGAGCGAGCGAGCCACAGAGAGCGAGCGAGCCACAGACAGAGCGAGCGAGCCACAGACAGAGCGAGCGAGCCACAGACAGAGCGAGCGAGCCACAGACAGAGCGAGCGAGCCACAGACAGAGCGAGCGAGCCACAGACAGAGCGAGCGAGCCACAGACAGAGCGAGCGAGCCACAGACAGAGCGAGCGAGCCACAGACAGAGCGAGCGAGCCACAGACAGAGCGAGCGAGCCACAGACAGAGCGAGCGAGCCACAGACAGAGCGAGCGAGCCACAGACAGAGCGAGCGAGCCACAGACAGAGCGAGCGAGCGAGCCACAGACAGAGCGAGCGAGCCACAGACAGACAGAGCGAGCGAGCCACAGACAGACAGAGCGAGCGAGCCACAGACAGACAGAGCGAGCGAGCCACAGACAGACAG